>BQNB010087062.1:0-28019 GCA_026074375.1 Tanacetum coccineum
AACATTTGTAAAGAGTTTAATGAAAAAGATGTATTGCCTAGTTGTCACAGATGATTTTAGTAGGTTTAGTTGGGTTTTCTTTTTAGCCACTAAGGATAAAACTTCTAAAATCCTTAAAACATTCATAACAGGCATAGAAAATCTAATAGACCTTAAGGTGAAAGTGATTAGATATGACAATAAGACTGAATTCAAGAATAGGGTCATGAATCAGTTTTGTGAAATGAAGGGTCTTAAGAGGGAATTTAGTGTTGCTAGGACTCCACAACAAAATGGAGTAGCAGAAAGGAAAAATAGGACACTAATAGATGCTGCTAGGACTATGCTAGCTGATTCAAAATTACCAACAACTTTCTGGGCTAAAGTAGTTAATACTGCTTGTTATATCCAAAATAGGGTATTAGTTATCAAGCCTCACAACAAGACCCATTATGAACTTTTTCTAGGTAGAAAACCTACCTTAAGCTTCATGAGACCATTCGGATGTCCTGTTACAATCATTAATACCATAGATCACCTAGGTAAGTTTGATGGAAAGGCTGATGAAGGGTTCTTTGTAGGATACTCAACCAATAGCAAAGCATTCAGAGTACTCAATAGTAGAACTAGGATAGTAAAAGAGAACCTGCATGTTCAATTTAGTGAGAATACATCTAATATTGGAGGAAGTGGACCAAATTGGCTTTTTGATATAGATGCACTAACAAAATCTATGAACTATAAGCCAGTTATTGCAGGGAATCAATCAAATGGTAGTATAGGTACAAAAGCATGCGATGATGCAGGTAAAGCTAGAATAGAGACAGTATCTGGCAAAGATTACATTCTGCTACCAATGTGGCCTGCTGATCCACTATTCTCTCAAAATTCAAAGTGTTCTCTTGATGCTGGATTCAAACCATCAAGGGAGGAGGAAAAGAAGGATTCTGAAAATCCAGGGAATGAATATAGTAAGGTTCCAAGTACAGAGGAGCCAAGAGTTAATCAAGAGAAGGATGCTAGTGTTAACAGCACTAACAATATTAATACTGTTAGTCCAACTGTTAATGTTGCTAGCATAGAAGATATGCTGTTAATAAAAATATAGTCTATGGATGTGCTGATGATCCAAATATGCCTGAATTGGAAGATATTATTTATACAGATGATTATGAAGATGTTGGTGCAGAGGCTGGCATGAACAATTTGAATACATTTATGCCTGTCAGTCCTATTCCAACTACAAGAATACACAAAGATCATCTAGTTGAACAAATTATTAGAGACTTAAATTCAGCACCACAAACAAGAAGAATGACAAAGAGTATGAATGAACATGCTATGTTTAGTTCAGTACAACAAAGGACCAATCACAAAGACTTTCAAAATTGTCTGTTTGCTTGCTTTTTATCACAAGAAGAACCCAAAAAGGTAGTTCAAGCACTGAAGAATCCAAGATGGATAGAAGCTATGCAGGAAGAGCTTCTACAATTCAAATTACAAGAAGTTTGGACTTTGGTAGAATTACCAAATGGAAAAAGAGCCATAGGAACAAGATGGATCTTTATGAACAAGAAAGATGAGAGAGGTATTGTGATTAAGAATAAAGCAAGATTGGTTGCACAAGGGTACACACAAGAGGAAGGGATTGATTATGATGAATTTTTTGCCCCTGTTGCCAGAATTAAAGCAATTAGGCTATTCTTAGCCTATGCCTCATTCAAATACTTATGGTGTACCAGATGGATGTCAAGAGTGCTTTTCTTTATGGAAAGATTGAAGAGGAAGTCTATGTTTGTCAACCACCAGGATTTGAAGATCCAGACTTCCCTGACAGAGTATACAAAGTAGAAAAGGCACTTTATGGACTACATCAAGCTCCAAGAGCTTGGTATGAAATCGTGTCCACTTATTTGTTAGACAATGGATTTCAAAGAGGAAAGATATACAAGACGTTGTTCATTAGAAGGGACAAAGGTGATATTCTGTTAGTTCAAGTGTATGTAGATGATATCATTTTTGGCTCTACAAAGAAGTCATTATGCACTGAGTTTGAGAAGATGATGCATAAGAAGTTTCAGATGAGTTCTATGGGTGAACTCACATTCTTCTTAGGACTGCAAGTAAAGCAGAATAAGAATGGGATTTTTATCAGTCAAGACAAATATGTTGCAGAAATTTTAAAGAAATTTAGGTTTACAGAAGTCAAGACTGCAAGCACACCAATGGAAACTCAAAAGCCTTTGCTCAAGGATGAAGATGGTGAAGAAGTGGATGTTCATTTATATAGATCAATGATTGGTTCATTGATGTATCTTACTTCTTCAAGACATGATATTATGTTTGTAGTGTGTGCCTGTGCAAGATACCAAGTCAACCCAAAAGTGTCACATCTTCATGCTGTGAAAAGGATCTTTAGGTACTTAAAAGGTCAACCAAAATTGGGTCTTTGGTATCTAAAAGATTATCCTATTTGATTTGATAACATACACTGATAGTGATTATGCTAGAGCAAGCTTAGATAGGAAGTTTACAACAGGAGGTTGTCAATTCCTTGGAAGTAGATTAACATCATGGCAATGCAAGAAACAGACTGTGGTTGCAAATTCCACATCAGAAGCTGAATATGTGGCTGCTTCAAGTTGCTGTGGACAAGTGCTTTGGATTCAGAATCAATTACTTGATTATGGGTATAATTTCTTGCATACCAAAATCCTTAATTTATAAAACAGTACTATTTCATACTTAAAAATCCTATTTTTCATTAAAAAACAAAGCATATAGAGATTAGACATCAATTTATTAGGGATTGCAATGAAAAGAAGTTGATTCATATGGTTAAAATCCATACTGACAAGAATGTTGCGGATTTACTTACAAAAGCTTTGTATGTAAGTAGATTTCAATATTTGATTGCTAGTATTGGAATGCTAAATCCTTAAAATCTTTTATTTCTTTATGTTTTTGGTAGAGTTATTATGTATGAATTAGTACTGATAATCATGTCATTAAAAAGTTTCCAAGCTGTTAATTAAATTAGTTGCTGCTAGTTATACTTAATATGCTAGTTAATGCTTGATTTATACTTAATACTGCTGGTATAATTAACATTGTTAAAATTGTGAGAAAAAGAATTGAGAGAGTTGGTGAGAATAAAAACAGAAAGAGAGATGTGTAAAAATAGAAAGAGTGATTTGGTGAGTAAAAGAATGGAGAGAATTTGTGAGAATAAAAACAGAAAGAGAGTTGTGTGAATTAAAAACATACTGAGTGATTTGACATCTCTCTCTAGATCACGCCTGATCTCCCTATCCATAGTAGCTACAAAACCATAGTCTGCCCTAAGACCTCCAGCCGGTCTAGCAGCAGCAGCAAACGAGCTCTCTCCGACCTCGTATGCAGGACCAAGAGCGATACCTAACCTCTTTTGAGGTGGTAAGGTAACCTCGGGTCTGTCCTCTTTACAGTCAGTAGAGAGTAAATGCAAGGGTGGTATCCCTGATGATGGTGCAGCTGGTTTGGTGTGGGAGAGTATGAAGGGTGGTGGTAATGGTAGTGAATGGGAAGTAGATACGGCCTCGGCTCTTAGCCGGATCATAGCAGCTCGATTGCCCAACGGACGAATAGGACTAGCAGGTGGTGATGGTGATAACACAGGCACTGGTGATGATACTGGTAGTGGTGGAGATACTGGTAGTGATGGATATGGTATCGGAGGTAGTGGTGGAGAAGGTATCTGGGGAAGTGGGGATGACCATGGGGAGGGCGGTAATGATGGTGGAGTAGATATAGCAAGAAGTCTGACAACCTCTGCATCGGACCATACTGGTGTAGGTACTGGAGCTGGAATAGAAATCCTAGCTGTCACATGATATGCAGGGTGTGGTGGTGGTGTGGCCGCAGACTCATCAGTCTCGAACGGCTCTGTCTCCTCCGCAGATGAGGCCTGATCAGTAGCTGGTAAAGCAACAACTACAGAGTCGGCAGGAGCTGGGTGCTCCTCCTCATCATCATCATCGGTCTCGATGTCCATATCATCATCCTCTGATGACTCATCCTCGTCATCGCCGTCATCTCCTCCGTCGGCAGGATAATCGACAAGATCCTCCTCAGGGTCCTCGTCGTCATCCTCCTCTGGGTCCGCCTCAGGATCGGACTCCGGAACATAATCTGGTGACTGAGCAGTAGGTGAGGCAGCAACAGGCAGTGGCTGCTCCTCTGCCGGAAATACCTCATCCTCCTGTGGCATATACTCCGGGTATATCGGCTCTGGAACATAATCTAGTGAAGGTGGTGACTGTGGCTCCTCGGGGCCAGGTATGTAGTCTGGTGATGGCGGGGCCTGTAAGGCGACCTGCACATACGGGTCATCTAGCATCCAGGGCAGTCCCTCGTGCTCAGGTCCAACAACTCCTGGTGATCCAATGTCTGATAAGTCCTCAAACGGACTGGATATCTCCGTGTGTGTGACCCCTGATTCATCTGAATCTGACATGACTGTATCTGAAAATCCAAAATAGCTTATATTAGTATTTAATATAAGACTCTTATAGTAATATACATTTATATCATAACATGTATATCAATCAAGAATGCATCTAGTTCAACCAACTAATGCAACAACTAGTGTATGCATGAATGTATGCATGTATGTATGTCCCGTGTAAACCCCTTTTGTATGAATTTGATGTTTGAAAACGGTTATAGTCTAGCAAAACATTTGACCTGGTTCTCTATAACCTTGGCTCTTGATACCAATCTGTAACACCCCCAAATTGGGTCGCAGCGGAATAAGGGTCCGGGGCGTGTTACTTCATAGATCAATAACACAAGATATATATAGAACGACCAAAAAGTCGTTTAAAACCGATACATTGGATTTAACAAAGTATTTGTTACATAAGCCCGAAGCTTCACTTGTTCACTTGTTCAAAATACAAAGATTTCTAGCCCATAACAGATATACAAAATGTAATGCGACAAAATCTTTAATGCATGATATCCAAATCAAAACCACCAATGTATCCCTTGCACCTCGTGCTTATTGACCTCCTGAAAAACATTGCTTTAAAACGTCAACAATAATGTTGGTGAATTCATAGGTTTGATAAATCGTATATTGTAGGACCACAAGATTTCCCAAGTGTATGATAATGCAACAGATGCAGACATCATATAAATGTAATTACGTTGCCCTAAGCTCATGACACTGAAGCTCGACATAAATGAATACCATATAAATGGCCTACATTGCCCGTGATGATGTTCTAACCCGCAACATCCTATGTTCGACATGGTATACGTTCGTTTGCCCAGTGATAGCTAATCACCCGAACGGGGATGTCAATCCCAATAGATCTATTCATAACATTCGCGCTCACAATCCAGTAACTGACAGTTCATGATAATGGGCTCAACTAGGGTTATCGCTACTTAGGCAACACGTAATCATAATGTAAAACTTATCCACTTGTGTCCAATTATAAAACAGTGCATGTTTCTCACCCTAAAAACTTATAAAACAAATCATGTAAAACGTGGGGCTATGAACTCACCTTGAGTGAGCGAATATCAAGTGTATCACAGAAAATGCGTCACGGTAATGATCGAGTGCAACCTAATCCAATATAGGTCGTATAAGTACTAATCACATTGGGTAACTACTACCATATATAATTCTATATAGCTAATCACCATCTAATTGTTTTAGTGAAATCATATTTATAAAGTTAAAACGTTTATAAATATACCTTTGGTAAAAATGACATAACTTTCACGTTTCAAGTCCGTTTCTTGCGTTTCTTATGTCCACGCTTTCGTATTAAGACGACGTATCAAATTATGACATTTTTGTATTTCATGTCCTCTGGTGAACAGTACTTTTTACTGTTCACACCAGTTATAAAGTTATTTTTATAGTTTTAGTTGTCGTAAAACCCGTAAATGTAATAACTTATTCGTTTTAAACCTGATTTTATCGATTCCTTCGAGCACGTCTTTGTAATTGAAAGGTGTATCAAAATTATCACATTTTATACATTTGGGTCTGCTGATGAATAGTAAATTTTACTGTTCATAGTTTATAAAATTACTTTTATAAACTTTAATTATCGTAAACGCCGTATTTTATTCGTTTTAGCTCCGTTTTTAGTAATTCTTTCGAGCACGATCTCGTAATTGAAAGTTCTATTTATTTATGAGGTTTACAAAAACAAATGTTCCTGAGATGAACAGTAACTTTTATAAAAATAGTTTTATAAAAGTATTTTTATACATTTTAAGTATATAAACTCGCGTAATTCATAACTTCTTCGTTTTTAATTGAAAAATTACGTTTCTTATTGTTTTGGAATCCTAAAAATATGTGTGATTTAATAAAAATACCAAACCTTCTGTTTGTAGAATTTTTATAACAAGTTTTTATAAAATTTCTTTTATAACTACGGTTATTATCGTAAAACTCGTAAACTACGTATCTTTTTCGTTATAAATCGGTTTTTTTAGTTCCTTATATGCCCGAAATCATCATGAGATGTATTATTTTATAAAAATGTAATCCCCACTGTTTGGAATTCGAAACCAAACAGCCCTTTTATGTCCTTTATATAACTAATTATATACACTTGTTTTTATATACTTTTTACCCTAATAAAATACCACAAGTTTTCCACAACCTTTTATATCATATGCCATACATATATAATGTCCATAGGTCCATATGGTGTCCATGAGTCTAAAATATCAAGTCCTTAACAAGGCTTTAAAATCTTAAACTTTCTTAAGTAACTTTTAATCACTAGTTTATATATACACTTTTTATGCTTTAACAAACATGTTACATTACTTATAATCCCATTATATCATGATATTACCAATCACATAACATATGAAAAAGTGTACAAAATGATGATCACAAGTAAAAACTCTTTTTACATGTTTAAAAGTCCTAAATGGTGATTTTGCTAAATAGAACATATATACACATAAAATGGTAAATGTAAAGACATAAAGGATTTTAGATGACCTTAATATGATGTAATATGATGAACCACAATATCTAAACCCTAGTTTAGATGATAAACCAAAGCTTGCACAACTTGAAAACCCTAATTCCAATTAGAAACCCTAATCTTGCTTTTCTTGCTTCAATACTTGTAAACCTTTAACCAACCCTTCAAAACACCTTAGGTTATCATAGTAATAATGTATGAGTGCTTGTATGGTCTTAGAAAATCAAGTTATGGATTTTATAAAAGGGAGGTTTGATGTCGTGGCTTATGCAAAAGAGAAAGAGAGAGTTGTGTGAAATTTTACTAAGTAAAATGTAGTGTAAGTGTTTCTCTTTCTAATTGTAAGAGTTATATAAGTCATATGCTAGTCAAATCAACTTGTAAGAAAGTCTAAAGACATGATGAGGGTTTTTTGGGAGCCATTGGTCAAAAGTATGGGAAGTATGGCTTGATTTAATGTGTAGAGATGTACAAAAGACCATGTGGTGAATTTTTGTGATATCTTTGTATAAATCCACCTATATCCGGCCATATATGTATATACATGATATAGTTTTGTAATTTTTGAGTATTAGGTACAATTGTGGGTATTTGTTGAAGCGTTAAAAAGTTTTGGTGGTTTCGGGTATGCCTAAACGTATTTTATCGTGAAACTTAAACACTTTATGTAACCAATAAAAATAAAATGAACAAAGTTAATAGTTATCCTCAAAATAATTACTTAACACTTGCTTGATGTAAACATTTAATCGTTTGATGCCCGTTTACATTGAATGATCATTTTTAGGTTACGCGATTTAACTTAACGTTTACGATTTAAAAGAAAACGCGTACAATACTAAAAATACATAGTGCATTTATTGACGACGTCAATGACCCTAAAACACGGGGTGTTATATCAACTCTTGAGGAAGTTCCAGCCTGTAGGCAACCTTGGCTAACACCTTGAAAGGTCCAACATATCTCGGGTTCAACTTGCCCCGCTTACCGAATCGTACAACCCCTTTCCAAGGTGAGACCTTGAGCATAACCCTATCCCCAACTTCGAACTCCTTCGGCTTTCGCTTCAAATCAGCGTAGAAGTATACGTGACTTAATACGATGAATTTCTAGTATTACTTGTGTGTTTGAATGAGCTTAGAAGTATAAGTGATGGTAGGTTTGGGTTCGAATATGGTCTCGGCAGCGTATGAACTAAAACAAGAGAGGAAATGAGATGGTTTTTCTTGATAGAGAGTTTGGGTGTTTAAGGGTTTTCAAGAAGTGTTGTATGTCAAGTGTAGATGGGTATATATAGGCTCATGAGCTAGTTAGTTCTCTAGTCCTAATCCAAAGCCAAACCGTGCCCTAATAGGTGATTTTAAGGTTTTCTAGTTAGTCACACATGGTATTGATAATACCTCATAGCACAATCCTTAATTACAAGATTATGGTACAAGATTTACTAGGATTTGGAAATCTTATGGTTTGTGTGTTATGTTGTGGCTAGCGGTGGGTATCAAGACACAAAAGAGACCAAATGGTTATTACCCAATGTACATTAAGCTAATTTGGAGACATTAAGGACACGTTTTAATTACTTAGGTTGTACATGTACTTAGTTGGGACAATAAGAAGATTTCCTAGTTGATTTACCATATGGGACCAGTGTTTTATGGGTTTGGTTTATCCATTTTCAGCCAAAGTGACATATGAACACAAGAATTGAATAAATTTTGTGTTTAAGGATTAAAAGTGGGTATTGGTTTGAGTCTAGGTAAGTCTAGGTATTTCCGAGGTGTGTCTAAAGGTATTTTATTGCGAAACGTAAGCCTATTACGTGACCAATAAAAATAAAATGCGCAAAGTCAATAATTATCTACTTAATAATTACCTAACACTTGCTTGATGTAAACCTTAATTTATTTGGTGTCCGTTTACGTTAAATGATTATTTCTAGTCTACGCGATTTAACTTAAAAGTTAAATTAAAAGTAAACGCGTATTGGACTAAAATAAATAGTGAAGAATAATAGGAGCCGTAAAATGACCTGAAATTGAGAAATGTTACATCTATGCCAATTTAATATCTTATGGCTAGTTTTCTAAAGCCTAATGCGAACATTCATCACAAGAAGTGATTACGATCCTTTAGTACATATATTAATACAATATATATAATAAATATATATAATATAAATAAATAATAATAAGGATAAAAATCAATAATAACAGAGATAAGTAAGTATTTCGTGAGGCTTTTAAAAGAGATTTACTTTTATCCAAAGTAAACTCCACAAAAACCTTCCCGAGTCGTGTCCCGTCGAGGCGTGAATTTGAAAATCGAGTTTACGTTTGATAATTTATGCTTGAATGATCAAAGATTTGATTTGGAATCTATTTCTACTAATAAAGTGCAAAAAACAACTAAAAAAAGCAAACAATAAAGGCAATTAAAGATTTAAGCTAAAAACGTTAACGAAAATTAAAAACGAACGAGACTTAAAACCTAAATTATCGAATTTTAATCCTAAAATGATTTTTTAACTTTTAATAAGCCCTAAGTGACTCAAATGTAAGAGCAGAGAAAACTAAACCAAAAACGAAAGTTTTTTAAAGTTAAAAACGCGAAGAAAACGAGAACGGGATCGAAACCCGTTCTTTAAAAATAACAAATTCTACAAAATTAACCCTACGATAGCAAATTTAATTTTTCTAGGTGCAAATTGATAAAAGAAAAATTTTTAAAAAGAATTATATTTTTTTAATTTTTTAATAATTTTTTATGAATTAAAAACTGATTTAATAAGAAAATTTGATTAAAAATACTAAACAATTATGGAAAAGTCTGAAAAAATGCAGGAAAATACTTAAGATAAGGCTGGATTCATGAAAAATAAAAGTGGTTACCCAGCTTATCTACATAAACTGGAAATAAGCAGAAAAGGCTTATGGCTTAAACTGGCTAAAAAAAAGGATAAAAGAAAAGTGTTTGCAAAGATAGGCAGATGGCCCTATCTGGTGCTGGTGGTTAGTGTGTGGGTTGTGTGGGACGAGTGTGTGTGTGTAAAGGGAGATCACAGGGTCGAATCCTTGTGGCTTCCCTTTTTGAAAATATATTTTTTTATTTTTATTTTTGCAAATTTGTAAAACAGGTTAAACTAACAAACTTTAAAAAAGTGACTTTTTATAAAATTCAAAAATAAGCTAGGAAAAAAGGAAAATAAGCTAACAGTTTTGGTTTTTTATACCAAGGCTACTTATGCTAAACTGTTTGGCCATTTTAGAACAAATAAGCAAATGAAAATGAGGAATAAGCTAAAACAGATAAGAAACTACACTTAATAAGCAAGTATGAACAAAATAAGCAAGTATGAACAAAATAAGCAAAGGTAAATAAGCAAAAAGGCTAGAAAAAGCAAATAACTAAATGCTAAAACTGTGAAGATAGCCTAAGGACAACTTTTTGGGCTTAATTTTAAGCACTTAAAGGGAACCTTATGGCTATTTGGCTTATATGAGCTTAAAGCTTGGCTTCTCACAGTTGTGAAACAAACTTATTTAGAAAAACCTTAAACACAAATAATAACGACTTAGCAAACCTTTGAGAAACTGATTAAAAATCCAACAAGAAAGCTGGTTTAAGTTGCCAAAGTGACCCAAAAGGTTATTAGAACCAATTATGACCCACTTAGCACTCTAATTGCCAAATCTCCCCCATTAAGTTTTTAAATTCAATTTTTTAGCTTGATTTGTCACAGTTTTAAGTTGAGATTGTGAAAACCGATGGGGCAGAGTAATAAAATTTTAAAACAGAAATAAGCACAAAAACACAAACAAATATAAGCACTTAAACAAAAAATAAAGCAATAAACAGAAATAGCAAGTAAAAAAGGGCAGTATTAAGGAAAAACTCAAATAATGACATTTAAGCAATAAAACCAAAAAGTAAGCATAAAAACACAATAAAAAAGCCAAGATACGCATGAATAAGCAGGTAAACAGTAAATAAGCAAAGCTACAGTAAAATAAGTAAAGAATGAAAAATGGAAACTCACAAATGTCCAAAGCTTTTGGCAAGAGAATAAGCTTTCAAACAGCTTATACACCTTTCCTATAGCTTCCCAAGAAGCACTAACCCAAGGCCATCCATTACTACCTGCTCCAATGTTCTTGGACTGATATTTATTATTTTTGGTTTAAAGGACAGAAATTGAAAACAAACTTTTAAATAAGCTTTGAAGGACTCAAAAGCTCATATAAGAGCTTAAAAACAGTAATTAAATGACAAGTAATGTAAAATGACAATATTTAAAGAAAACACTTAAAATTTCAGTAGCTTGAAAAATAAAATTACAATGCTTGGAAATTAAAATGACAGTAAATTAAATGACACGAAAAGTAAATTGCAGTATTAAAATGGTACAAATTTGACTTAACAAAATTCGACAAAAGAAAAATAAGATACAATTGCCCTACTTATACTAAAAACTAAGTCTTGAGTCTCCTCTTGCTGTGTTTTTTCTTAGAGAGAGTCCAAGGATTGATGTTTTGTTTCGTGAGTAGACTATACAAAAGCAATATACTGTGTCTAGCCCTTCAATTGAGTCTTCTGTCCCTCCATGTCGTATGATGCTTGTCCTTGATTTTAGTTATGCTCTTATTCAATCAACGCTCTATTAGGGTTTTCTCGAGTTGGATTAAGGCCTAGGTGCTCTACATTGGATGTATTCGTGGTGTTCTCCACACGTTGGGTCGACGTGAAAGATGGCGTATGTTTATTGCATATGTTGTGGCCGTGAATGCGGATGGATTTCGAGGCTGAAAGTGACGCGCGAGCACACGTGAGATATTAGTACGATTTGTGCGAGAAAAGATAGTTTTTACTCAGTTTTTGTTTTTGGGTGCTTACCGGAGTGATACTTGGAGGCACTAATGCTTACAAAATTGGCCCTTTATCCAGAGGGTGTACATGGTAAGTCGTAATTCCTCATCTTAGAGTCCTATAAGAAAGTCTGCTATGGTGCTGATACTCATAGCTTTTTTGGCAGAACTTGGTCAATCATTAGTGAAACCACTTGAAGTATGTATCTACACGTTATCCTGACTTCTATAATCTGTAACCTCTAATTGGGGCTTACTCTTACTCTAACATAACTGGCATTAACGTTGATAGTCGTCAAGTGTATACATGTAGCGACATTTATATTTGTTTAGGTTATGTGGCCTCCGGTTGTGAGCGTTATGTTGAATACGCGATATATCGGCGATAGTCAATGCACTAATAAGTGGGTATTTGTGATTTTGTAGGCTTTATTTGGTCTCTTCAACAACAGTCGCAATGCTGATATAAGATTGGATACTGCCCCAGGACTCATACGATTAGACTGTGTCTAGGAGTAGAGGATGGACCCATCAGTCGTACAAGACTCTATCGATTTACGGCTTCGTGTCTCTATTAGGATGCGCATTGACTTTATGTGGGGGTGTGAGCTTCTTGACATTTGCACTTTCTGGTGTGAGCTTTTTGAATCGGTAGACTAGTTTTCCAGCTACATGGCTTGTCAAACTATATCTGGGGGCTACGTTTCTATGCTCAGTATAGAGTTTGGCCTTCACATCTTTCTTCGCCATTTTCTCCAGATATCCGATTCCTGCACAAATATAAATGAAAACATCCACATACAATGTATTGTTTGCCGATAGTGCGCATTTATTTTGCTATCATGAGTAAGCTCTATTTTTAACAAGTGAGGTACAAAGAGGTATAGATGATAAGTTAAGCACACGCATCACAAAATAGCTAGTCCATACAGTGAAGGGATCTGATCTATATTCTAACTTCATTAAAGAGCAAGGCTTATAAGTCAAAACTCACAACAGGAGTGGCTTTAATGCACATAGATTGTAAACCATTTATGTAATAGGAAGCTTAGCTAGACATTGATCTAATCAAAAAGCAACATGCTATATGATCATATTAACTGCTCATCTAAAGTGAGACAACTTATCCTTACTTAACTTAAAACATGGACTGTCATCCAGGTCAGTGTTTCTTAACTGCAATATATGCCGTCTATATGAGATGCCTTGCGATGTTGCAAACGACGGCCTAAAACTTGATAAAACTACTTAGCTGTTCAGTCTCCTAATACGTTAATAATCAAAGTCACTACATTCAGCTTACAACCACCTCTAATTCGCAGTTTTCTCGCGTATATAATAATAGGTCTAGAAATCGCTTGCACTTTAGCGATGCCGCTGTCCTTTAAGATCGTTAGACACGACCGTCATAAAGAATAATCGTCTAGATCTGATATACAGTCGGTTAATGTCTTAGACGTGCAGTTCGTTCTACAGGTTCTACAATACGCATAATCTCCATGACGTCAAGCTCACTACCACATAAGAGATCGCTGTACTAGATTGCTGGCACATTTATGCCTAGTGAACGTCCGTCTCCACACGTCTAGATAGAGCACAGTTTCTTCAAGACGATTTAGTGTAGCGCGTAGTACTTGTCCGATTGATTGTTACTTTCTCTCATATTCTCAGGGCATAATGGCGAGCGGCACCTAGATTCGGCGGTGTGATTGTCGCGTCCAATAATGTCATCCAATGTTGCTAAACAGACGGCTCAAATAACAATAGCGATTAGAACACAGTGATCTGAGACATGTGTAAATGTGCATTATTAGGTGTGTTAAACAGTACGCTCCGACAATGGACGTAATACAAAGACACCTCTTCATCATGAAGTGAGTGCTATATGTTTAGGATACTGTTGTCATCCTAGTTTCTGTCGTACATCTAGAACACATGAGTTAGTAGTTAGTTGGCTTTTAGTTAGCTACAAATGGTAATGGTGTGTGGCATCTATCAAACTAAGTGAATCCGTACTCTAGTAAGGACGATATGAGTATTTTCGGCTGTCTACTTTTCAAAATGGCTAAGATATGTCATGGGACACTACTATACACTTATGACATAGTTCAATTCTCACAAATACTACCTTTTCTCCCTCATAAAATCATAGAAGGTATATAAATACTTTCTTTTCTAATCATCAGTTTATTTTTTCTCTCTCACACAAATTAATACTAAACCTAACAAAATCAATTCTAAATCCAAATTCAAATACCCTTACATTACCAAATACCTACAACCCACCACTTAGACCAAATTCGCAAGACATATATCTCTACAATCTTCTGTATTTTACCTTAATACTTTTAATTTTTGTAGATAAGGCTGAATCCATGATTGCGTTGATTTGAATCATTTCCATATAGTGACGTATCAACCAATGATCAGTCTGTCGCCATCGTAGTCGATTGTTCTTGATCCCACATACTCACTCACCAGCAAGCACTCGTCTCCTTATCTCTCCTATCTGGATTCTATATCGTACGTTCGGTCCTTTCAATCTGCGTTATACGATGGTCAACATCAACCAAACTCACCATACTATACCAACCATCCTGTCGTACGGTAGCAGCTTCTTTGCGCGTACCTACTCATGAGCATTAGCATTATCACTCTCATACGTAATAGTATGTGCTATGTTGACATATCCTGTCGAGGCTTAAGATCGTGTGTAGCGCATTTTACATATTTCCAAACCTCAGTCGCAAAAACAAATAAAAAACCCACGATTCCTTATATTCCTTTTCGAATTGTTTTTTTCTTCTTCTCTTCTTCTGCCCAAACCAAACGAGTATCCTTTTTTCTTTTTCGGTATTCCACACTTGTTCTCACGTTGCAAGTTCCGCTTTTCCCCGTCCCCTTTTCCCCACTCCCTTCTTTTTGTGTGTCGACTTGAATTGTATTTCTCAAACGTGGCCCTAAACTCTCCTTGATCTCGTTACCCATCCAAATAAAACCAAACAATCATTTTCTTGTTTTTTATTTTTTTTTTTTTTTTTATTTTTTTCGAATGCAAAAATCGCTTTTCTCGCCCCTCCACACAAAACAAAAAACCTGATCGGTATTTTTTTAAATAACAAAACCGATAGTTTTGTTTTTCTTTACTAGTTGTTGTTGTTAATCTTTTGGTTGCCCAAGAGGCGTTCTCCACAAACAAGTTTTCTTTCATGTTTTCTCGTTTTTATCTTGCAAACCACGTCCACAACACACCCTTAAACTTACGCTTACAGGCGTTTTTATTCCTTTTTTCTTCCCATTGTGTTTTTAACAACCCGGTTTTCCTCCACTCAAAGTTTTATCCCTTCTATGTTGCGTTACAACAGCCCACATAAGTCTTTTTCTCGCTAGCCTCTTCCTTCTTGTACCACGCTATCCTTCTAAGCGTCAAGAACTTTTCCTTTTCTTCCCTTTGTGTCGCGTTCCAGCAATCCACAAAGTTTTCTCCCTTTGTTGCCGCCCTCCTTTTGTCCCCGGCGTTATAGGGTCAGTCACCAACAAAGTTCTATAGCAATATTGTACTCGTCCTCTCTTGGGTTGTCGCTCGGGCGTTCCAGAAATCACAACAGAAGTCCTCCCACCAATACGTTTGTGATGTTTACCGTTTTGCAACTCAAACCAAGTTTTGATCGTGCAACTATCTCCCTTGCGTATTCAAATTATTCAGGCGTCGTTTTCTTCTTCGAAACAACGCATATTCCCACGTGTAAACAATGTTTCCCGAGCGTTTTGTTCCTTCTCGATCACACTTGTTCTGGAATCAAAACGGAGCGAAACGAAACTAAACGTATGGCCTCTGATTGCTCAATTGTTGTCCCAATATGCTTGAGTCGCAATCAAGTATGCAAATATACAGAATAATTTGTTATTTCGTCTAAACTTATAATCGATTGTATGTACATACAAATAATACGGGTTCTAATGTGAACCAATGTGGTCTCATTTTCGGTTTGTAAGCAAGAAATAGAAATTTGAAACTAACTTAAACTAAAAACCGCCAAAACTACCTAAATGGTTATTTGAAACAACTAAACGTTACAAGTTTAGTCCATTTACGTTTCACAATATCCTTTACATAAAGAAGCAAAAATGATATATTTATTACAGCAAAAATATCATGGCACCTGCTGCGAGATAACGATCGTAGAAATACTTAACACTAAAACATAAAATCCTAGAATGCGGTATTTGGGTTGTACATTTTGTATATCCCTCATGATGAGAAATTACCGAAAGTAGCCACAATACATTGCACATACAGATAGACCCTTGTGATTATTGAAGTGGATCCTTCCTCCAGCGTGTTTTTTTCGTGTCTATCTATTTAAGAACAACGTGATTAGATATCGTATTCCGGATAAATTTCCCGTGCACCGAAGAGATGAGAATCACATGTGCTTTGGTGGTTCATGGTGGTTGCTGTGATTCTAGTGTACTATATTGTGTATTTACTAGAGATCAAAAGGTTTTCTGTTTATTTGGTAAGTATATGCAACCCAAGATTAAGTATGAGTGAAAATGCCCCCACGATTGTTTGAGCACCTAAAATTTTACACACTGACGAATGGCAAGGTTCAAGGGGGCTAGTTGGGAACAATAAAGAAAACACTGATGTAATTCATGTTAACATATATTTTTGATCAACTCGAAGATATTTTGATTTAACATTTTTTGATCATTAATATTTTGTGAAAAATGCTAGACGGGGACTACTTTTAAGAAATTCTGACATGCATAAATTATTTGTATGTTTCAAATAACTACTCATCTTTAAAGTTTAACTTCTCTCAGCCAACTAAATCAACTAAATGTATCAACTTTTATTTGCATGTTTTCATTTATTAAACGTAGCTCACAGGGCTACAAATAATAAGATCTTTTTCAAAAATTGTTAAATGTAGCCTTAAGTGCTACGTTTAAAATATTCAGACACGCATTAACTAATTTGTACCTTCAACAATAACTGTCCACCCTTGCATTTAAACTTTTTTATGTAACTTTATATATCACCAATTAAACATATTTTTGTTTTTTAAATGTAACATTTAAGGCTATATTTAGAAAAAACACATTTTTATTATTATATTCATAACCTATATTGCAAGGTTATAGAACCACATACTGAAAATTCCAAAATAGATTGATATAAACACGACTGGTAATGTTTTATCACAATATAAAAGAAAATTAAGGCTCTCAGTAGGCTCAGTTGATGTGTTTTTGAGAGAATATTATTGTACTTGTTTATATCAACATGAGATGAACATGATTCTTTTCAGATGTTATAATACGGATATGTCCTTATATTTTCTTTTTTTCTTAATGATAAATTTATTAAGAAAGACCACATAGGACAAAGTAGAAAAAGCACAAAGAAATTTAAGCAACTAGGACACCTCCTTAGTAAATCATCTTTGGCTATAAACAATCATTAGCATTGGATAAATACCCAAGCTCAATATAATAAACAAACTAATCCATATTGTAGCTAATACCAAAAGGAGAAATTCAGCATATAAAGAAATCAATGTACTCTGAATCATCAAAGTATACTAAGACCAATCAGCATACAATGAGACATCACCATACACTGAAACCTTAGAATAATCTAAAAAACTCAATCACTACTGAAAATACATCAAAATAAATACATATTAGGAAAGCAATAAACTAAGACTATAATTGTCAGTCCAATCCTCAATGCATCTTGAGAAGTGCAGAATCACTGCTCACAATTCCATTTGAAAACCACAAAGGGAGTGCGAGAGTAGCAGTTTGGATAGGTTTGCCTCCTTAAAAACCTTTTCATGTAAAACCCAATGGGAAAAACCATGAAAAAGAAAAAAGAGTGCAACACTTATCTAAACCTTCCCAAACAACTACAATCTGAGCATAATCACCATTCTTTAAATAAACCCATTGAACCTTACCTGATTCCCCAACCCGAGTTAAGTTATCATAACTGAAGACCTAACTAGAGCAGCATTCTAAACTCAATTCCATGATAGATACCTATGTAAGCAGATTCCATCCATACCATTGGTTGATATTCTTTAAGCCACCAAAGGAAATTATAAACCTGAACAAACACATTCACACAAAACAAGGAACAAAGGATTTTACAGAAGCCAAGCTTGGACTGGGAAACCTTGCCAACCCTATGCACCATAACAAGTAGGTTTCTAGACCCGGTCTTAACTTCAAACTTCATTCCTTATTTAGGAAAATCAAAACTAGAGTGATCGCCAATAGGACCTGATTGTGCAAATATGGGCACAACCAGGCTTCGATGGTGATCGAAGAATTTGAGGGTGGATGTCTGATTGTCAAGCCATAAATAACTTGTGACAACACAAATGAAAACATTACGTTAAGTGAAGCACATTGGGTATCCTTGCAAATCACCTCCGGCGTGAGAGTAAGTATGTGCTTTTAGGAGTAATAAGTATGTATAAAGTTTGTAAGTAAGTGTTGAGAGCGTAAACAAACCTGAGGTCATGTCCATCTATTTATAGGTGACAAAAATAGGCTAGAACATAGTAATTGCACATAAGCTGGTGATCGTGGGGGTGTCCCACGATTTTAGGAGATTACAGGGTTAGTGTACCATGATCTCTACCTTAGCGGGAAAGCCTTGGTAGAGAGGGAGAATGTGGGTTTTGACTTGACCAAGTCTGACCTTTGCCCTAGTTTCATCGAAGACCACACCGCAAAGGGTGTGGGGCTTCGCGTGGTGGATTCCCATACTGGTAATCATTGCTAAGATGATTTATGCAACTAGAAACTATTCGAAGGTTTCTAGGATTAATTAGGAGTAGATCCCTTTCGAGCTCGAAGAAGAGGCCTTTAAGCCGGAGGGGATGGTACGTCATCAAGCCCCCAGTCAAATGTGATGTATACATCTATTTATGCATTGCTTTCGACTTCAAAGTAAAACAATATTGAAGCCCAAATCAAAGCCCGCTAGATGCGCATGCCTTTCGCATTTAATGCTAATCCCACTTGATAGGGGGTTAGTTATGGTTTAAATGCAAATCAACCAAGAGTCGTCCTTGGTTACTATGAGTGTCTTATCAGCCGATTAACACTCTTCTTTGAAATCCGGATAATTTTTTACCCTTACACGTGTATGACCATGATTGGAAGTCTTCTCCTATATAATCAAAATGTCCTGTATCTTTTTTATCACTTCCAACTCTTTCTCTAATTATCTCTACCTTGCTCAAGTATCTAAAAAGGTAAAATCGTCCTATTTATCCTTTAAACTATGAGTGTGAAGCATATTATTCGTACACAAACATGTGTTCTTACAAAGGAAGAAATTTTTGAGTTCTTTTCTGTTTACCCCGTTCCTTCTGAGTAAAAAGTGATGCTTCCCAAATATAACCAAACCAAATGTGATGCATCGGATGGGTATGTTAGTTTGTATACTCATTGTTTTATCCTTGAAAATCTTAGGTTACCACTCGCCAAGTTCTTTTGTGAGGTTCTATAGTACTTTCATGTGCATTTGTCTAGACTCAACCTGTTTGGTTGTGCCAAGCTTACTACCTTTGTCATTATGTGCAAAGCGTATGGTTGTGAGCCATCTGTTAATCTTTTTAGGGGTTTCGTTAATTTGTTTCCTGGTGTTCAGTGGTTGACCTTTGCTAAAAGATCCAAAAAACATATTCCTAATCTTCTCCCGAAGGTCATTACACGAATTAAATGTTTGGAAGGCCGATTCTTCTTTGTTCAGGACTTCATTGTGCCTGCTAAGTATCGAGAGCTCCTATCCAAAGATAATCATTAGGACACAAAATCATTCAGAGACAAACTTCCTCCTTTGATTCATGAAAACCCTATGTTTTAGCGACTTGGTTCTACCAATGTTTAGACTTTTCCTGATCCTATCCTCTTACTGGCTGGTCTCAAACCTTCGGTGGGGCACGGTCAGCAGCGGGCTGTGATTATTGTTGATGGACAGGGTATTTGTCATCCTAATATCTTGATATATTACTTCTTCTTTGTTGATATATGATTTATCTTTTCTTTTGCATAAATCATTTTCAGAAACTTCATGTATGCTGAAAATGATGAGGACTTGTCATTTCTTCCCAAAGAGCCATCCCTTGACTTTGGTACTGGTTCTCCTTCTGTCTCGATCAATACTGAGCTGCCTGTTGTTAGAGCGGAGCCTATGGAACAACTTGTTGAGAATACTGCTGATTCAGGGGACTCTTCGGTGTGTCTAAAGAAGCTGGTGATACACTCTGATAGTGTTGCAGCAAGGATAAAGGATAGATTCTCAACGCAGTCTTCAAGCACAAGTTATTACTGTTCGTACAGGACATAGGCACGTAATTCTTGTACAAGACACTTCCATGCCTATTTCAAAGAAGAAGGCATTGAAAAATCAAACTTTCCACTCCTCGAACCCTGAACAGAACGCGTTACTCGAATGGACGGAACCTTTAATCTTGTTGAGCTGATCGAACAATGCTTTACAGCTTTCTAAGCTTCCATTTATCATTTTGGGCTGAAGCAGTTGCAACCGCATGCTATACTCAGAACTGATCAATATTCATATCCATCATGAAGACGCATATAACATCATAAATGTACAGGAAACCTTCAATAAACAATATTACATCTTGTGGTTGCACGTGCTACATAACTGAGATGGCGGAAAAATCTGGGATAAGATGCAAAGAAAAGGGATCCATGTGTCATGGTGGATACTTCTACTCTGTCGATGGAATCGTGTTTACAACAAGAAGAACCGTGAATAGTTGAGTCCGTTCTTATCGTTTGTTGGATATCAAAGATAATTTGTCTGATCACAATAGTTCCAGTCCTCGCACCACAAGACACTTCGAGTCTGTTGAAAATGTTCTCTTCAAGGCTGTTCCTCAAGGACAAAAGGTGTCAGACCTATGACATACTTGACCGTGCCCACAAGACAATTTTGCCTCCTTCAACAAAAGAAGACAGTTTCCGTCACAACAAGAGTTGGAATTTCTCTTCAGTCATTTACTTGAAGATATTTTCAAATCCAACACACGGTCATGCTGAGGAAAAACAACAATGATCAAGCACCGAATGGCATCGTTTCTAAGAAGATGGAATTTATCAATCCTTTTTGTACACGGATACAAGATAATTGGTGGTCTTTCTCAACGAAACATTGGATAAACCGATGTGCATTCATTTCAACCACAAAGCCATGATTCCAATGGACAGAGATCATCCATTAGAACAAGTTTATGGAATCCTTCCATGCCAGTTCAAACAGACGGACAGCTTGCCACCTGATCTGAAATGTGTAATGTTCGCGCTCACGTGTGTATTGTTGAACGAAGAACATTAAAGGAGGCAGTGGCTGATTCTGCATGGTCGAGCAATGCGGGGTGAGTGGGGGGTGGTCGGGGGGAGGCGGGGGCGTGGGGAAGGATGAACTCCATCAGTTCGACAGGCTAAAAGTTGGGAAATCGTCGACAAACACCATTTGGCAAGATGGTTATTATGCTAAAGTTGGTATGGAAGAACAAAACGGATGAAGACCAGGACTGTAATTCGCAACGAAATAGCACGACTGTAGCTAACAGGTTTATGCTCGGAAGAGGGTTTGATTTTGAGAATCATTTGCTCCAGTTGCTTGCTATGAAGCAGTTCGGACTTTTTGTGCCCACGCAACACAACAAGTCTTTTCCAATCTATCAGATAGACGTTAAAACGGCATTTTTAATGGCCCACTAAAGGAGGAGGTTTATGTTGCTCAGCCAGAGGGTTTGTTGATCCAGATCATCTAGAAATAGTCTCCTTTCTACGGAAAGCTTTGTATGGATTAAGCAGCTCAAGAGCCTGGTACGATGATATCAAAAACTTCCTTGATGTCCAAAGGCTTTTCTAAGGTTGCAAATTGACCAACTTTATTCAAGATAAATCCGGGGGAGGGATATATCTACTTGTACATAAATTTACGTTGTATGAATAATTTTTGGATCGGACAAACTCTAAATATCAAAACGATTTGAAAAAATTAATGCACTGTAGATTTTGAAATGTACTTAATGGGGGAGATGAAATTCTTTTTAAGGACTTCAGATCCACAGTCCCCAAAAGGTATTTTTATCATCAGGCCAAGAACGCTTTGAAATTTGAAAAAAAGCATAATATGGACAACTGTCACTCCATTGGTACACATTGCTACAAACCAAAAACTAGATGTAGATTTGTGTGGAAAAACCCATAGACATCTGGATTATCGTAGTAAAAATCGGGTTCACTCATTGTATGACATTAGGAGACCAGACTTAGTGCAAGCAGTATGCTATTGTCGCACATTATCAAGCACGACCACACAAAAAGCACTCAGGAGGTTAAAAGAATCTTTAAATACCTAAAGGGTACATTTGTCCCTCTCACGACTCTGGTATCCAACGGATTCTGGCTATGAACTAACAGCTTTATACGAAGTTGATCATGCGGGATGCCTGATACTTGGAAAGCACTTCTGGAGGGATAAAGTTCCTTGTTCTTTGTGATAAGCTTGTAACTTGGATGTCAAATAAACTAAACTGCACTGCAATGTCTTCAGCAGAGGCAGAGACGTGGGTTATCTGCAAGTTGTGTCAAGTATGTGGATGAGGACAACAGCTTCCAAGATTATGGCTTCAACTACAACAAAATACGTTGTACTACGATCTCTCAGTCAGCATAGCAATCTCATGCAACCCCGTACCAACATCACGGACAAAGCACATCAAAACTCGTATCACTTCATAAAGGTACAGGTTGAAATGGTATAATTTGAATTATATTTTGTCAGAACATGAATACCAATTAGTCGACATGTTTACGAAAGCCCCTTCCGAGGATCAGGTTTTAAGTCTTTGTCAGAAGGTTGGTATAAGATGTTTGACTCCAGCTGAAATGGAGGTTTTTGTCTGACAAATGAGTCTGCTTGATATTCATCATCAAACATCACATGTAATATTTTTAAGAAAAAGCAAATACAAATCAGAAAAAGAAAATTTCCAAAAGAATCTTCTCGGACATTGTCCTTTGGAATCGATAACATTTAGTGCTTAGGATATGTGGATTTACATTGACACGGGTGTGTAAATGAGTTCCGAGCGAGGTTGCAAATAGTTTCAAAACATGTCATTTCTAATTTTCTTGATTGCTTATGTGCAATTGTCAGTACAAAAACACCAGACTTAAAATAAAGGAAGGTTTATAGATTATCATCTCCAACGAGAAAATTACGTTCTCTCGGTTTGAGCTGTTCTTACAGGGACATTCAATTCTTTGCTCAGGAAAAGGGGATAGTGTAGTTTCAGTGCGCTTCCCTTACGTTAGAAGAGAAGTCCCTAAAATATGGTTTTCAAAAAGTTGACACAATTTTTTAAGAAATTTACGATGGACAATCATAATCTTTCAAATTGTGTGTTCAACACTCATCCCTAACAGTGTTTCAAAAGACAACAAGTTTTTAATTGGTTCCTATTTTTTGAGGGGGAGTTTTTCGAAAAACAAAGTTTTAAATGTTCTGGATACATCATCAAACGACCATTTATATGATTTCAAAACATTATCAAATGTTCGAAACCTTTTTTTCATGGTGACCATTATTTTCTCCCATAGATTTTTCAAGACATATTTTAATCACAAGGGATTTCAAAACTAAGTGTTTTATTATTAAAATAAAGGGGGAGAAAATGTATTTAAATAGATCTACATTGACTCAATGTGCAGAAAAGGTTTTATGGTTCTTTATGTCTTTCATACCCGTACATAGACAGTCGCAATATATGTATCACTCTAAAATCGAGCAAATGTGATAGCTGAAAGAGTGTAAACAATCCTATGGTACGCGGCCCCCCACAATGACGACGTCTACAGACGAGATACACTTCTCAATCACCCGACCAACCAGCGATCTCCACTATATACCTAGCAATCCACTCCGCGAGCCACGCGCTCTCGCTACCACTACGCATTAACCCTCCTACAAGTTAGACATAGCAGCGTACCCCTCTCTCGGTTCTATGCATCTGAAGTTGAATGTATATGGGAATAACTGCCGACTAAGACCTCGAGCTAAACACGGAAACATTCAAAACAAGGTGTTTGTCATATGACATCTTAGGGGTAAGGCATTGAAGGCGTTGAAGAATTAAAAAGAATGTGATGGATAAAGGGTTAATGAAAGAAGCCTCCTCACAACACTTAGGCAGGAAACGCGGTCAATACATATCTGTCAGAATCACATTGTTGATTGCTGACATTGAAAGACATCATGGACTCATTGATGCAATGCACAACCCTCCCTAGCTACTCAAGTTTCTCTTAAAAGAAAATTGCCCTCATTTTCACGAGATACACACTTTATTTATTGACATCTCAATCCGAGATTATTGATCGTTTGAATGGTGGCAATATGCTCAGCCTCCGAGTACTAAAACAACCAAAATGCATAATCGATGTCCAGAGCCAAGAGATCAAATCAAATCCTCGTTAGGACACATTCCATTTCAAGCACTTGGTTTGACATCATTAAGCGTTCACAAGCTGTCTATAAAGAGTCCTACGCTAATATATTATGATATTTGCCAGAACATCAAAAGTGATATCTTTAGTATTACAGATGACGTATGGAAATTCCTCCTGTGGTCATGATTCAAACAGAACGTGCGGTAGGTGACTTGCGAGATTCTATTGAATCAAAACTTTTGGTTTTTTGGGGGGGGGGGGTACCCAAAAACTGGCTTTTGATGTGGTCCAGTAAATGAAATTGAGGGTTGATGGAATTTTGATAAAAAATCATGGACTCTCTCGTTGTGTTACAAAAAACTCTTTAATGAGGGACACATCGCATGATTTTCAATCAATTTTCTCGTTTATCACTACGTAAACCTGCATGGACAAACAGTGCGTAACGAAAACCTCAATCCTATTCAAATGATCAATCTATCGAAGACATACTATCTAGAAGGCTCAAGATTTAAGACAAAGGACTTTGTAACTTTGATTTAAAGCTTTCATAGATAAATGCAAAAAGTATGAGCATGTTGGTCAAAGACACAAGATCCAAGTTGGCATAGACGAATAAAGACAATGACAAAGGCTCAAGTCTAGAACGCAAAGCATTGAAGAACAAGTTTAAACAAAGAACAAGACAAAGACCAAGAACACTCGAGCTTAAACGATAAGCAATTCATTCGATACATGAAGGATTATCATCAATGAACTCACTCACTTCGGGGGAGATTGTTAGCCTCAATTTTATTGAGTCAATAAAGGAAGCTCGTTCCCGTGTTCAAGACCTCACTTCGGGGGAGATTGTTAGCCTCAATTTATTGAGTCGAACAAGGAAGCTCGGTCACTCTACGATGGAGCTTCGGTCTTTAATTTGTTAATGTTGTAACAGGATAATATCGGGAATCGGGCTCGATAGATAATCTAATATTGTATATGTTTCGGGTTTAATCCCAAGCAAAACCTGAGCCCGGGTCCTAGTTAAATATCCCGCGCGTCACATTAAATGTGTAGGGGGTATATATATATTTAGATATTTTCTTTTCAGAAAATATCTCATATATATATAGATATTTTCTTTTAAGAAAATATCTAGTTTTCATTTTTCAATATATCTTTTCTCTCATCTCTATCACATCTCTCTCTCTCTAGTTTCTAGTTTTGATTTGTGTTAAGATTATATGAAGTGAAGTGTGAATCGGGAACCTACATAATCCCACTTGATAGGGGGTTAGTTATGGTTTAAATGCAAATCAACCAAGAGTCGTCCTTGGTTACTATGAGTGTCTTATCAGCCGATTAACACTCTTCTTTGAAATCCGGATAATTTTTTACCCTTACATGTGTATGACCATGATTGGAAGTCTTCTCCTATACAATCAAAAAGTCCTATATCTTTTTTATCACTTCCAACTCTTTCTCTAATTATCTCTACCTTGCTCAAGTATCTAAAAAGGTAAAATCGTCCTATTTATCCTTTAAACTATGAGTGTGAAGCATATTATTCGTACACAAACATGTGTTCTTACAAAGGAAGAAATTTCTGAGTTATTTTCTGTTTACCCCGTTCCTTCTGAGTAAAAAGTGATGCTTCCCAAATATAACCAAACCATATGTGATGCATCGGATGGGTATGTTAGTTTGTATACTCATTGTTTTAGCCTCGAAAATCTTAGGTTACCACTCCCCAAGTTCTTTTGTAAGGTTCTACAGTACTTTCATGTGTATTTTTCTAGACTCAACCCGTTTGGTTATGTCAAGCTTACTACCTTTGTCGTTATGTGCAAAGCGTATGGTTGTGAGCCATCTGTTGATCTTTTTAGGGGTTTCGTTAATTTGTTTCCTGGTGGTCAGTGGTTGACCTTTGCTAAAAGATCCAAAAAACATATTCCTAATCTTCTCCCGAAGGTCATTACACGAATTGAATGTTTGAAAGGCCGATTCTTCTTTGTTCAGGACTTCATTGTGCCTGCTAAGTATTGAGAGCTCCTATCCAAAGATAATAGGTAGGACACAAAATCATTCAGAGATAAACTTCCTCCCTTGATTCATGAAAACCAATGTTTAGACTTTTCCTGATCCTATCCTCTTACTGGCTGGTCTTAAACCTTCGGTAGGGCACGGTCAGCAGTGGGCTGTAATTATTGTTGATGGACAGGGTATTTGGCATCCTAATATCTTGATATATTACTTCTTCTTTGTTGATATATGATTTATCTTTTTCTTTTGCATAAATCATTTTCAGAAACTTCATGTATGCTGAAAATGATGAGGACTTGTCATTTCTTCCTAAAGAGCCATCCCTTGACTTTGGTACTGGTTCTCCTTCTGTCTCGATCAATACTAAGCCGCCTGTTGTTAGAGCGGAGCCTATGGAACAACTTGTTGAGAATACTGCTAATTCAGGGGACTCTTCGGTGTGTCTAGAGAAGCTGGTGATACACTCTGGTAGTGTTGCAGCAAGGATAAAGGATAGAAAATGCAGAACTAGGGGGTCTTCAAAGCCTCCTAGCAAACGTAGGTTGGTCCAGGCTAGTTCTTCCTCTAGAGATACTCGTCAAAAGACCTCTCCTCCAAAGGCTGACTCTCCCTTCCATACCATTTTTGATGATGAAGAAGGTAAATATTATTTTAATTTTCATGCTTGTACTGTCTTCTTTGTAAACTCGTAACATTCGTTGTATCTTCGCAGGTCTCCCAGATGTTCTCAAACTACAAGATGCCAATGTTTGCCACTTGAAGATATCTAATATCACTCATCCGGCTTAGAAGGGTCATTTGGACAACTAATTGGATGTTGAGATGCTTGATCTCCATGATCGGTGCTATGCTAGGCAAGTAGTTATAGATAATGTCATCAATCGAAGAGCTCGAGAGTTGCTGAAGGTCGTGGATCAGATGAAGGGGGAATGTGATGTATTGAAAGAGAGGGAGAAGTCCAGAGACAAAGAATGTGAAGACTTGATGGCCAAGTGTGAGGCTATAATGGCGGATTTTGATAATAATCCATCCATGAATGTTTTTCGCCAAAAAATAAAATCTTTGTCGGATGAGGTAAAAGAGCATAAGGCTAGCCTGGAAAGGATGTTGCTGGAGAGTAGGAAGTGGGCTGGCTATCAGGTGATATAACACCTCGTGTTTTAGGTCATTGTACGACATTATGTAATTCACAATTTATTTTTAGGGTTTTACGCATTTGCTATTAAATCGTAATCGTTAAGCTAAATCGCGTAAACTAAAAATGATCATTCAATGTAAACGGGCATTAAACGATTAAACGTTTACATCAAGCAAGTGTTAAATGATTATTATGAGGATAATTATCAACTTTGTTCATCTTATTTTTATTGGTTACGTAAAATGCTTACGTTTCGCGATAAAATGCGTTTTGGCATTCCCGGAAGCACCAAAACCTATCTACGCTTAAGCAAATACCCACGATTATACCCAATACACAAAATAATCAAAATATCATCCCATATATGTCAAGGTGGTCGGATATGCAAGGGATTGGACCAAGAAATATCTATTTCATGACTACTTGCCCTAAAATATCAAGATAAGTCTTATCTTAGGGAACCAAGTCTTACACCTTTACATACACTTG
>BQNB010087063.1:0-24733 GCA_026074375.1 Tanacetum coccineum
CACTTGCTGATAATCTTCATGATGTAATGGTTGAGATATTACCCACTATGGTAGATAAACACATTAAGGAGCAAGTTAAGTTCCTGAACAAGTTCAGAATCAAGTTCTAGTGTATGTTGCAGAAGGGTTGATTCTGGAGAGGCAAAAGGCTAAAGAAGAGACATAAAGATTGATTGCTAAAGCTATTCTACAGGAACGTGGAAATATTCAGGCTCAAATCTCGACAAAAATTGAGAATGCAATTACCAATGTCATTCCTTCTCAAGTTGATGCATCCGTACGTAGTCTGGACATATTCTTCATGTTCATCCGGCTCAATCACAAACATCCTCTGTTCCAGATCAACAATATCAACTGTATCTTGTTATGAAAGTTAATCCTGAATTGCAACAACAAGACATAGCAATATGGTTGGCTCTCCAGATGAAGTTTGAAAGAAATACGGTACCACAAACTGCATGTAGAGCTTCTGCCGTTCACCTAAGAGATCAGGACGATCCTCATGATGATGCTCATCTTGAGGGTGAGAATAGTGCAAAGCGGTAGGAAACATCAGAGTATGAAGCTTATGTGTTTGGAGAGTCATCGTCTGGACAAGTTTCTCAAAAGGAACAAGCTCCATCAACTTCAAGAAATCAAGAGCAAGATGATGATTTTGATTTTTGGATTGACTCTTATGCTTCAGATGATGATGAAATACTAATGAAGCAAGTATCACAAGACATTATGGAAGAAGTATCGTTGACTATTGATGAAGCTAAGCTGAGAAAGATGGCTGATGAGATGTTAAGACAGAGATGTACTTCAGGAGATGAGCATCAGTATCACATTGATCAGATGAAGAATTTCTTGAAGAGTGACATTGTCTAGGAAAGTAGAAAAGAAATTCTTGTCTCTCTACATCTACGAAAGACCACACCATTAGTTCATAGCTGTCAACGAGATCCTGAAGCTCTAGTATTATCTTTGATTAATCAAGACCTTTTGTATTTGAAGAAAGGAAATTCTAGACCCGAGAAGATAGTCTTGTCACTTCACAAGTTTCCTGCAGTTATTTTTAATGATGATGATATTAAAGAACGTACTTCCAAATGGGTGAATAAGTGTGTTCAAAAGTTTAATCCTTATGCTCGCTATAGTGTTGAACATTGAAAGAATCCTCATGAGAAGATTTTCTACATAAGGAAAAGGAAAGAGCCTGGAAAGCCAAAGGAAGAGGTTTATTCGAACTCAAAGATTATTCAAGTTGTCAAGACATACTAGGAATTGGGTCATGAATACAAGTTTATCACAGAGATTATTGCAAGAAGTGCTAATAAGTACCTTGTGTCAATAACTGAGCCAAACTATAAGAATCTCAATAAGAATGATATTAAGGACATATACTTGTTGATAATGAATGGCAAGGTACCGGATTATGCAAATACTTGATTGCTATGGTCATTATTAGTCTTTATTAGAAGTTCAGTGATATGGGAAAGAGTGCATGACTTCCAACATGGAATTGAAAGCTATCAACAGAAGGTTAATCTTACTGCACCAATAATAACATTCCTAGGAATTAAAGAGCATGAAATTTTCTCCATCATCTATGAGCCTGTGCATGGAATTATTTACAAGAATAGTAAGAAAGAGAAACGGGTGATGAGACATTCAGAAATCCATAAGTTTTATGATGCTACGTTAAATAGAGTGTTAGAAGGTTTGAAGAGTTATAATAATGATGTCAAGTATGGATACGTATAAAAAGATCTCACTAAAGATGAAACAAAATACTTGAAGTTGTTTAAAGAAGAGATTGAAGAAAGATTAAATCATTAAAGGCAGATGAGAAGATGGGAGATGTTAGTGAATGGAAGACCACTTGGATCAAGAAGAGAACGCCCTGAATAATCGACCCTTAGGGGGAGATTGTTAGGATCATTAAAAGTGTTGATTATGTGATTTTGTATTATTTAAGTCGTTAGTGTTTCTTTTGATAATGTTAAAGTAGTTTGTAATAAGGTATATTATGCTAAAAGAATGAAATAGCATAATTACCAAAGTTTATGGACTAGATGTGACAAGTTAGGAAAATAAGGAAGGGAAGCCTCATTCCATCATCTATAAATACCCCTCTAATCTTCATTAGAGGGTGATGCACTTATAATAAACTCTTCCATTTTTCCTCCCTTTTATATCATTTGAATTTCAAATACTTGCCCTTCTCTACTATTCTCTCTATGCATACATGTTCGATATGATTGATTCAAGATTAGTGTAACCTAACAAAAGGGAATATAGTGTTGCCATAACTTCACAACAAAATGGAATTGCTAAGAGAAATAACAGGACCCTGATTGAGGCAACTAGGACTATGCTTAAAGACTCACTTCTACCTATAGTATTTTGGGCTAAAGCAGTTAATACTGTTTGTTATGTCCTGAATAGGGTTCTAGTGACCAAGCCTCATAACAAGACACCCTATGAACTTATTATTGGCAGAGCACCAAGCATAAGTTTCATGAGACCTTTTGGATGTCCTGTTACTATTCTAAATACCCTAGACCCTTTAGGCAAGTTTGATGGGAAGACGAGGAAAATTATTAGTTGGGTTACTCTGTAAATATAGCAAGGCTTCAGTATTTAATACTAAAACCTAAAAAGTTGAAGAAAATCTGCATGTAAACTTTCCTTGAAAATAAACCAAGTTGCAGGGCAAGGACCTAACTGGCATTTTGATATTGATTCCTTAACAAATTCTATGTAATATTATCATCCAGCTACTGCAGGGAATAAACTAACAAAAATGCAGTCCACAAGAAACTAATGGCAATACAGCTTTAAAGAAATGTTAATGCTGTACAAACATGAAAGAAAGGAGAATGTGTCTACTCACAATATATTGTGTTCCCATATGGTCATCTATCTCTTCAAACAACAATAGCTCAGATGAAAGGCTGAGGATGATACTGTTGATCATGATGCTTGTAAAAAGACTATACATAACCATTAAATGAGTATGATCAATCCATAAAGAATGTTCTTGATTAAGATGAATTAGATTCATGAAAGGAGGCTACATATCAATCAGATGCTGTTAGAAAAGAATTAAAGCTCAGTGGGATAGCTACTTCTTCAGGAGAAATTACTATAGCTAGCAGTACAACTCTTTAATACTGTTAGCACACCAGTTATACTGCTAGTGCCAACCAGTACTTTTAGTCCAATTGGACCATCAGTGACCATCAATTTTCCTTTTGGTGGATCTTTTCCTATTGATGTTTGCCTAAATCTCTCATGATCTCATAATGCCTAAGTGAATGATACTGGCTGAAATTTGAAGTACTGGCATTTTTGGCATGCATATGATGATCAGACTTGGAATCCTCTCTAACTCCACTTATGCTAATCAAATGTATGGGTACAGAGGATGCTGATTCAACAACATAGTAACCTTCCACTATTGCCAGTCTTATTCCCACAACTAGAGTACACTCTAGTCATCCTAAAGCTTAGATTGTTGGGGATCCAAAGTCAGCAGTACAAACAAGGGGCATGACAAAGAAGAATTCTAGAGAGCATGCTATGATTAGCTACATCCAAAAGTAGAGAAGGAAAAATCACAAATATTTCTAGAACTGCTTATTTGCTTGTTTCCTTTCTTAACATGAACCCACAAAGATATCTCAAGCCTTTGATGATGAAAGTTGGGTTGAAGCAATGCAAGAGGAGCTGTTTCAGTTCAAGATTCAAAAGGTTTGGACACTAGTTGACTTACCTAGTGGCAAAAAGGCTATTGGTACAAAGTGGGTGTATAGAAATAAGAAGGATAAAAGGGGAATAGTTGTAAGGAACAAAGCCAGACTGGTTGCACAAGGGTATAAACAAGAAGAGGGCATTGATTAGGATGAGGTTTTTGCTCCTGTTGCTAGGGTTGAATCAATCAGGTTATTTTGGCTTTTGCATCATTTATGAATTTTCTTGTGTACCAGATGGATGTTAAAAGTGGTTTTCTCTATGGCACTATTGAAGAGGAGGTATATATTTGCCAACCTCTAGGTTTTGTGGATCCAGAATTTCCAGAAAAAGTCAACAAAATGGAGAAAGCCTTAAATGGTCTACATCAAGCTCCTAGAGCTTGGTATGAGACACTCTTTACCTATTTGATGGATAATGGATTTCACAAGAGACAAATTGACAAGACTTTTTTCATAAAGAGACTCAAGGGTGATATTTTACTGGCTCAAGTGTATGTAGATGACATCATCTTTGGTTCAACTAAGAAGTCTTTATGTGATGAGTTTGAGCAAATAATACACAACAGGTTTCAGATGAGTTCAATGGGAGCACTTATTTTCTTCTTAGGTTTACAAGTCAAGCAGAAAGAGGATGGGATCTTCATTAGTCAGGACAAGTCTTGGTGAGATCCTGAAGAAATTTGGCTTTTTCAGTATAAAGTCAGCCAGTACTCATATGGAAACTCACAAAGCTTTAACAAAAGATGAAGATGGTAAGGATGTTGATGTTCATTTATACAGGTCAATGATTGGGTCATTGATGTATCTTATATCCTCTAGACCAGATATTATGTTCTCAGTTTGTGCTTGCTCAAGATTTTAAGTTCAACCAAAAGTTTCCCACTTGAATGCAGTAAAAAGAATCTTTAGATATCTAAAAGGTCAACCTAAATTGGGCCTTTGGTATCCTAAGGACTCTCCTCTTATATTAGAAGCTTTTTTAGACAGTGACTATGCAGGTGCCAGCTTGGACAGGAAATCCACAACAGGAGGTTGTTAATTTCTTGGTACAAGGTTAATCTCTTGGCAGTGTAAAAAGCAGACTATGGTGGCTAACTCAACTACTGAAGCTGAATACATTGCTGCTTCTCACTATTGTGGACAAGTGCTTTAGATCCAAAATCAGATGTTGGATTATGGATACAATTTCATGTAGACAAAGATTCATGTTGACAATAAGAATGCTATTTGTGTTATCAAGAATCCTGTCTATCATTCTAAAACAAAGAATATAGAGATCAGACATCATTTCATTAGAGACTCTTATGAGAAGAGACTGATTGAGATGGTCAAGATACATACAGATCATAATGTTGCAGATCTTCTCACTAAAGCCTTTGATGTAAGCAGATTTAATTTTCTGGTGGCAAGCATTGGTATGCTTAATTTGTAGCTACATTGGTTGAGGAGAGTTTTAACAGTTCTTAACTTCTATTCATGGGTTATACATAAATATGGATCATCATGAATTCTCACATGTCTATCTAGTCTTTTCTAGTGTGCTTGTGATGAATAGAGGCATGTTGTTGTATAATTATTGAAGACAAAGTTAAAACTGTTATGGAAAATATTAATACTACTAAGTATAATTTGTACTGCTAGGCAAAAGAGGTCGGGACACTAAGATACCTCAGTCTGGTGGTCCCCCTATAAAGGTTGGTGATGAGGCTATCCATAAGGAGTTGGGTGACAGAATGGAAAGGGCTGCCACTACTACTTCTAGCTTAGAAGTAGAGCAGGAAAGTGGTAACATCAATAGGACCTAATCCATGGCAACACTTATTAAGCCAAGTCCTTAGGGAACTGGTTCAGGTAGTGGTCCTAGGTGCCAAGAAACCACATTGGGGATGTAGATGCTCAAACTAGGTTTGAGGCTGCATCTAAAAGTCCAATGACCCGCCTCTCTCAAGAGTTAACACACTTGGAAGTAGGGAGGATAGTATGAAACTAAAAGAATTGATGGAACCTTGTACAAAATTATCTGATAATTGAGAGATTTGGGTGAGCATAAAAGAAAGAGAGAAGTTGTGAGCTAAAAACAAAAAGCGAGATGTGTGCTTAAAAACAGAAAGAGTGAATTGGTGAGCAAAAAGAATTGAGAGATATTGTGAGTATAAAAACAGAAAGAGAGATTGTGAGAATCTACATTGGAATGAGATTGGAGTTAATACTGCTTAGCATAAACTTAATACTGCTAGTCTTAAGTTAGTACTGCTAGGAATATCTTACTACTTCTGGGCAAAGTTAGTACTGCTAGACTTAGAGTTAGTACTACTAGGCATATATTAGTACTGGTGGGTGACCGTTAGTACTGTTCAAGGCATAACAGAATTTAATTAATTCTTTATAGCCGTTGAGATATTTCCGCCAACTGCCTTGCTTATAGCTTATAGGGTTTGACTATTTGAAGAATTCATGATCTTTCTATAAATTCATAGGATTTCTTCAAGATAAGTACAAATCTTATTCTGTTGGTACAATTATGAAACTTACAAACTCTCTCTTATCTCAATTAACTATACTAAATACACATACATTCATCCACGGTCATATCCCAGAACCCTAATTACACTTTTCTCTATCAATGGCAAATTTGGAGTTTTGTGACAAACACAACATGGTCGCGTTTTTAAAGAAACCTGCAGGAAGTACAAGATTTCATCAGATAGTAGATTTTCTAAATACTACTTATATTAAGTATGCTCTCACTAAAAATCCTACCATCTACATCTCTTTTATTCATCAGTTTTGGGAAACTGCCTCTGCTACCACAAATCAAGATGGAGAGATGGAAATAACTGCTACTATTGATGGAAGACTCAAGACTGTTACTGAAGCATCAATATGAAGGCACCTTAAGCTAAAAGATTCTGCTGGTATAAACTCCTTACCTAATGCAGAAATTTTTAAGCAACTTGCTCTAATGGGGTATGTTTCTGATTCTGATAGCTTAACCTTTCTAAAGGGACACTTTTCCCCGTAGTGGAAGTTCTTAATACATACCATTCTTCAGTGCTTAAGCCCTAAGAAAACAACATGGGATCAATTCAGTAGCAACATAGCCACTGCCATCATTTGCTTAGCAACCAACAGAACCTTTAATTTTTTGAAATTAATTTTTGATGGCATGGTCAAAAATGTGGCAAGTGCATCTAAATTCTTAATGTATCCACGATTTATACAAATCTTTCTGAATAAGCACAAGAGACTCCTCCAATCCCACAAAAAGACTTATCCTGCTCCCACCCTTACTCAAAAATTGTTTAACAATATGAGAAGAACATCCAATGGATATACTGGGGTGGACACTGCATTGTTTCCCACAATGCTTATTCAGGGCCAGACTTTACAGGGTGAAGGATCAACAATCCCAGTTGATTCCCAAAACACACCCACAGTTGCTCCATTAACTTCACAACCAACCTCCACTACACTTGAAACATCACCTTTTAAAATCACATCATCACCATCCTTTTCTTCTCCCACACAACAATCCCTACCATCCATGCACACCACTCATGATGCAGAGGAGGCTGTTACAATGCCCCATGAATCACCTCTCCACAGTGTTTACTCATTTGTACGTGATGAGGGTAGTTTATCACTTTCTGAATTGACGGTTCTATGTACCAATTTGTCAAACAAAGTAACAAGCTTAGAGGCAGAGTTGGCACAAACCAAACAAACTTATGGTACTGCTCTTACAAAATTAATAAAGAAGGTGAAAAAGTTAGAGCAAACAGTCAAGTCAACTCAAGCTTGAAGGAGCTTCAGGATAGTTATTTCTGATGATGAAGAAGGTCTAGAGGATCCTTCCAAACAGGGGAGGAAAATTATAGAGATTGATCAAGACCCCTCTATTTCATTGGTACAGGATGAATGAACATCATGGATTCAAGAAGATATAGAGATTCAGGAGAAGATTCGTGATGATAATGAGGTAGTGCTACAAGAAGAAGAACCTACTGAGCTTGTGGAAGATCAGGGTAGTGGAGAAAAAGGTGAAAAAGAAGTTAGTACTATTGGAGCAGAACATAGTACTGTTATTCCTGAAGTTAGTACTGCTGCTGAGAACTTAGTGTATATCAGAAGGAGTGCTAAAAAGAAAAAGGATAAGGGTAAAGGAATTATGACTGAGTCTGAGCCTGAGAAAAAGACAAAGAAGCAACTAGAGCAAGAAAGACTTGGACATGAAGAAGCTGTAAGGTTGCAAGAACAACTTAATGGAGAAGAGACTCAGAGGATTATAAGGGATGCTAAAATAGCTAGACAGTTACATGAAGAGATTAATAAAACAAGACAAGAAAGAGTAGTAGCTAAAGATGATCAAGCTCATGTCATTGATTGGAGTGATCCTGCAGTGTTAAGATACCATGCTCTTCAGAATAGGCCTTACTCTATAGCTGAAGTTAGGAAGAACATGTGCATATATTTGAAGAATCAGGGAGGATTCAAGATGAGTCACTTCAAGGGAATGAGTTATGAAGAAATCAGACCTATATTTGAAAGAGTATGGCATCAGAATCAATCTTTTGTACCCATGGATTCTGAAGACAAGGAAAAAGGTAGCAAAAAGGAAGTTGGAGGAAGTAGGAAGAAAACACTTGCCAAGAAAAGAGCAGGTGAAAAGCAAAGTGATCAAATTGCCAAAAGACAGAAGACAGAATATGAGAAGGAGAAGGAAGAACTTAAAGCTTATTTGGATAAAGTTCCAGGAGAATAATTTGCTATGGATTTTGAGTCTTTGGCTACTAAGTATCCAATAGTTGATTGGAAGACTCATGTTCTATAACAACCCACAATTTTCATAAATGTAAATATCCATCTATTAAGTTAGATGATGTACAATCTATCAGTTATATATGAACTCACCTTTTTCAGTGAAATTTTTCGCTTTATTACATTACATTACTTTGCCAATATCTCAATATGCAATATAACCTGCATAACTCAAGTTAACGGACTCAGACAACCTACATATGGCAATCCTATCTTCATATATGTCAAGCAAACATCATAACATATCAAGTCTATATCATAATATCATTATTACAAGGTACAATATTCCTAAAAGATACCATTTGCAATATCATATCAAAATGGGCTTTAAACCATTATCGGATGCCCTAAACCCTAACCTCATGAAAAGGGTTAACCCCTAAAGTGAATGCACAAGCTACTAAAGCATATGTACAAGTAATATAACATCTCATTTGAAATATATAATCTCTTTAAATCAAAGTACAAGTCCTTAAAAGCTCAATGTATAAGTCATTAAGCTCAATCCATAAAATAGCCGTTTTACCTCCATTTTCATTCTCATCTCTTCACTATCACTTGTGAGCAAGCTACTATACTCATTTTACAAGATGTAAACCCTAAATATTCTATTCATAAGCTTTCATACATCTTTTTACACTCAAAACCCTAATTCAAAACCCTAAACCCTAAAACCGAGCTAGTTTCTAAACCATGACCTGTTTCTTGGCTTTTATCCATTGTAAACCCAAACCAACACTCAAATAAGTTGTAAAAGCTTATTTTACAATCATATCAATCCTATTCAATCATTATTTCATCATTACTTCATCATTTTACTTCACTTGTACGTAAAACATATCCTAGAAACCCTAAATGTACCTAATTGGTTCATTTAACCCGTTTACTCGTTTTAAACCATTCTAATCCCAAATAACCAACCAAGGGCCATTATAAACTCATAAAATGAGTTTACAAATCATTATCTATCATTAACTTGGCAATGTACAAGAAATCAAAGCCTAGAAAACCTTAACAAAGGATTAACATCTAAAGTGAATGCACAAGCTACTAAAGCATATGTACAAGAAATATAACATCTCATTTGAAATATAAAAATCTATTCAAGTCAAAGTATAAATCTCTAAAAGCACAATGTATAAGTCATTAAGCATGATCTCTAAAATAGCCATTTTACCTCCATTTTCATTCTAATTTCTTCACCATCACTTGTGTGCAAGCTACTATACTCATTCTACCATGTGTAAACCCTAATTATTATATTCATAAGCCTTCACACACATATCTACACTCAAAACCCTAATTCAAAAGTCAGAAAAAACGGAATTACTAATCTTGCTAATTACTTAATTCCAACCTAAACAACCTATTTCATCATTCTAATCATTTATAACACAAAGTACCTTGTTAAAAACCTATGAAGAACCTGTTGAACCCAAAATAGGACCCGGTTACTTCTAGTGATCATTTTTAACGGACCTCTAAATTGCTACCGATGTGCAAATGACCACCTAAGAACAGCTTCTAGAAACCTTCAAGCAGCTTATTGCACCTGTTTGACCAAGGCCTTGTCAAATTTGAGAGCACATGGCCTTCTTTCTTCTTTTCTTTCAGCCGCGCAGTAAAGGATGAAGCCACATCCTTCAACCGTAGTTCCCTAGAACCTCCACACTATCATTTTCCTAGCATATCCCCCTCCCTAACCTAGACCCTGCTATGTGTCAAGACTAGATCATAACCTTTTGCTTACTCCGTTGTACAACAAATGGTATAAATATGGGCTATGTTTGTTCATTGTTTCTTCATCCCCCAGCTTCCCTCCTCTATAACCCCTTCATAGTACAACTCCTTGCTCAATATGAATTTCTATATACTTAATAAGTCTCAAGTACAGAAATGAACAAAAGAAGCCAAGAAACGAAGCCCGTAAGTCGTTTACACTAGCCGTACGAAGCGAAAGTCCGATCTGACCCATTTCCAAGCTATAAGCTTAAATCAGGTTCTAAGAAGCTTATATTCTGCTCATTAATGTCATAATTTCATATGTTCTTGCTAAAATCATAATAAAAAGGCTTTGAACCAAAAACCCTAATGGTTATGCATTTTTCGATCCAAAACCGTACACGAACCCCGAAACCCTAATTTCATGGTTTATACTTAATAAAAACAATGGGTTAAACTAGTAAACTTATGTTATAACAAACCTAATAAGCTAATAAAATGTTAAAATAAGTGCTTTGATAAGTTCAAAAATAATATGACCTTACAACCCGGCGATTTCATATTGAAACCCAATTTGACCCGTTTTACTTTTAAACTTAACGAATCGTTTAGAATTAAACTTATGTATGTTAAATCTTCATATTAGTTATTATAAACTTATAAAAGACTATTGAAATATTAAATTACGCTTGCATGGCAATTAATGACATGTTTATGTAATATAAGTCCATGCAAGGGGTATATATTCATAAATTTCAGAAACATATAACGTATAAGGACTAAAAATGACATTTTATCAAAGTTAAAAACTATAGGGGTCTATTATGTCACTTTTTAAAGTATAAGGTTTACTTGGTATATCAATAAAAGTTGAAGGACCAAAGTCGTAAAAATGCAAACCCTAGGGGTCTACTTGCAGTTTTCCAAACCCCAGGGTCTAAAATGTAACATTTTGAAAAAGTGTAAAATCATATTCAAAACATTACCAGACATAACTTTAATTAACGCTCCTCGTGCTTAACATCTCTAGATATTGAATAAAATGCTTAAACTGCTTATGTTCTAATCCTTATATCATTCATCATCGATGTGCTTTCAAAAATCATGTCCCGGATCCATATCATACCACAATACGAGAGAGCTGTTCAAATTAAAGAAATTAACATCTTGGTACTACGTTCTGTCTGAGTTGTTGGGTTTACGATTTAAAGTGCCCTAGCTCCACAAACGTTTACTAAATGACTTCTAAACTATGATGGCCCGAACGGTGTTATGATAATTTTTATATCAAAACCAACATCGATATCCAAACACTTATATATACAATCAAACTAAGACTTGCCATATATAACCCAGGTTGTCTGTGAATTGCCAGTTTTGAAGACCGTTACTATTCATTCCTAAACATAGCTATCAATTTCCCTATAATCTGTTCAGGTAGTTCACAGCCTCGGCATTTCAATCTTTTATAAACCAGCGAGGGAGATACATGCATAAACATGAAAGGGCAATTATTTCTACATGCTATTTCAATTTACTAATTGCCTAAGTAACTCTTTGCCTTTACGTCCCCATAATCAATGAACGTTAATTACTCTCTGTAGTAAGCTTGAATGTGTGAATCTATATATTTGGGTTGGACTCGCCCGTTGGAGTAACCAGTAACATAACCATAATTGCACATCATATAAATCACGCGGGTATTTTGGTAAAGGAGTGCCGCAGGGGCAATATTATCATATAACCTACGGCATCAGATTAAATGAGCTAATGGCAATTACTAAATTATGTTTTTCCTATACTGGGTGTATATCAACATAACCCAAATATCGCATTTGCATTCAAATTATATTACTTAAACCTATGGATTTCACTCAACCTTTGTGTTGACTTTTTAGCATGTTTTATCTCAGGTAACTAATGGCACGGAGTGACGAGGACACGAAGATGGAAAAACCATTATCATTCAAATGTTGTATTTTAGATTCTGGAAACCTCTCGTTTGTAAAAACTCTGAAGAAATAATGAATGATAACTTATTTTCAAAAACGACTCTTTTGATTCGTTTTCTATGATTATGACTGTTGTACCCTTGAAGTAATACCCCAGATTAGCTTCCGCTGCTATATGTAAAAATGGGGGTGTTACAGATTTGGTATCAGAGCCAACATTATAGAGAACAAGGTTAAAACCTTAACTATAACTACTTTTCTTTTTCATCCATCCAAAGAAAGTCCTCCGTTGCATGCTTATATCTCCCGGAATAGGTAAATGTAAAGTTACATAACTATAATATTACTAAATAAATACCTTATTTTAATTACTGTTGGGGATATTAACAGAACATTGTCTCCCCGATCATCCTAATTCCAATGTTGGATGATGTCTTTTCTTCTTAATTTCCTAAAAACTATGTTCCTATCCCCCGGCCTCACCGATAGACCCGACCTCTCTAATAGGGGAAAACTTACTCCAGTGCTTCCAATTCATTTGGAATTGTCCCGCTAATTTCACCGACCCTTTCGTTATTTCCCGATGATCCTTACATGAAAGCTTTACAAGCTTTCTATACTGAAAAGTCACCAATCCCGTCTCCAATTATCATACCACCTAAAACTCAAGAATTCTTTCTCCCAGAAGGACTCCTTTCACCAATGCAGTTGTCTCCATCTACCCCATCCCAACCTCAAGCTCTTGAGATTGGTGGAAACTTCCCGGAATCAAACTAGCAAACGTCATGAAGAGTAAATCAGCGTATCCAAAGTTTATCTAGAATAAATCTCTCCTGAACATATTTGAACAGATTGAACACAGGCAATCGAAATCTTGGGTAAAGGGAACAATAAACATCCAACGTGATTTTTGACGCCTTAGCAATAGAACTCCAGCAAGCTCCATACTCAGATCACTAAACTTCCGGATAAATCAAAAAGAGAACCAACCACAAGATCTCCTTAGCTCGCTACAGAATCGCGGAATTGGCAAAAGTCATAAATGATATGGAAACTCGTCACCAAGAAGATATAGAAAAACTCATGAACTCTATCATCGAACTACCGAGATTCCGCATTCGGTATCTTCTAGTTTCTTTCTATTTTCTAGTTTAAATTCCAGTCTTTAGCCTTAACCTAGCCACGGGATGTGTGGTATAAATAAAAACACTTGTCAAATCTGACTATGTACAGTAAAAAGGCAAGTTGTTCTAAAATATAAAGGCAATCCATTCTCATACCTTGTTGTTTTTTCCCTGCTTTATTGCATCTCATCATTTATCCATCTTCATTATACATCATATCCTTCATCCATCATATCATCTAACATACGACATATTTATATTTATCATTATCCCATAACTATATCCAAAGCTTCAATATCTTATTGTTTTAAATATTGTTAAAATTAAAACTGAGTATATTCTCTTAAAAATTTTTGAGCATTACTCCTATCCATTCTTATATGTGTTATCTTTTGTTGTAAGCAAATGCCTCCAAAAAGAGCATCAACAGCAGAATCAACCGCGATGACTCAGACCCATTTGAAATGTTAGTTTGCTGACAGTGTCACCACGGCTCTAGAAGCTCAAGCTGCAACAATGGCAAGTAATCCCGACAGGAACACCAATCTTACTGGAACTCCTGCAGTGAAAACGGGAAATTACAAAGAGTTTATCAGCTGTCAACCTTTCTACCTTAATGGTACGGAAGGAGCAGTAGGTCTTATTCGCTGGTTTGAACGAACCGAATCAGTGTTTTCTCGTAGACAGATGTCCGAAGAAAACAAAGTAACCTTTTGCTAACTGTCCATTAACTGATGATGCCATTTGTCCTGGTGGAATGCATATGCCCATACCAATGTGGAATAGAGCAACCATCAAATTACCTGGACTGAGGAAAAAAGGGCTTCCTGACGAATAAGAATTGTCCCCGGACTACAGATCAGAAAAATGAAGAAGAACTTTACAACCTGTGTAAAGGGAAATGATCTTAAACCTATGTTAGAAGATTCCAAGATTAACGTTCTATGTCAAATATGGTGCCAAACAACGATAGACTCGTTGGAAGCTTTATCGTAGGTCGACCATCGAAGTAATTGAAGGAAATGTTACTGCCTCTAAACCTCAAACTTTAGAGGAAGCCATCAACATAGCCCAAAGGCTAATGGATCAAGTAACTAAGCATGTTCCAATGCAGGTATCAAACGACAACAAAAGAAAGTTTGACGACAGAAGAACTTTCAACAACAATTCCCGCAGCAACTATCGTAACACCAACAATCGTTACAACAATCGTCGACAACAGAATCGAAGGCAAGAAGCTGGTAGAGCCTATGCTATTACTTCATCAGAAAACAGTAGGTATGCCGGAGATCTCCCTCTGTGTAAAAGGTGCAATTACCATCACACCGGACCCTGTACTGGTAGGTGTAATAATTGCAACAGAATGGGCCATCTAAGCAAGAACTGCCGAAGCAAGAAGCCAGCCACCAGAAGTAATCAACTCCCAGTGACAGTGGTTTGCCATGCTTGTGGTGAGAAAGGACACTACACAAATCAGTGCCAAAAGACCAACATTAATGCCCAAGGAAGAGCCTACATGCTGAGAGATAAGAATGCCCAACAAGACCCAAACGTCGTTACGGGTATGTTTCTCATTTTTCAAATCAAGCATTTATCAGGTATTATTTGATTCCAGAACTGATAGAAGTTTTATATCCTATCTCTTGCCTCTATCTAAATTATTCACGTCCTATTACAGAAAGATTACATTTTATAATATACGCAATGGCCCGACAGAAACTTAGTAGCACAAACACTGTTATTAAAGTCTGCACCTTAACTTTGCTAAATCATACCTTTTGAAATCGCGATCTCAATGCCGAATTAAACTGTAGTTTTGACATAGTCATTGTATGGACGGTTATCCAAATATCGTGCCAAAATTCTCTGTGATGAGAAAGTTTGTTTCACATTCTATCGATGGTGAAACTCTAATCATTCGAGGTGATCAAAGTAAAACTCGACTAAGATCTCATATCCAGTATAAAAACCAAAAAGTAAAATATCCCGAGTTGTCAAGTTTTATGATCCAAGTTAATGAAGAAGAAAGCAGTACGAGAAGAGACTCGAAGACATTTTCCGTATCAAGAGAATTTTCAGATGTCTTTCCCCTGAACATCTACCTGGTATCTCCTCCTGTATCGCCCCAAAAATTAAGAATTCCAAATCGACTTAATCCCTCCGGAGCAGCACCCATAGCTCGAACACCTTATAGATTAGCTCTTCAGAAATGCAGGAGTTGTCTAATCAACTTCAAGAACTAATCGACCGAGGTTTCATTCGACCAAGTACATCGCCTTGGGGAGCTCCTATCTTATTTGTTAAAAAGAAAGACGGATCTTTCAGAATGTGTATCGATTACCGAGAGTTGAATAAACTTACTATAAAGAATCGTTACCCATTGCCCAGGATCGATGACTTATTCGATCAACTTCAAGCTCAAGCGTATTATTTCAAAAACCCGACTAAGATGCAGGTTATCAACAACTAATATAATGAAAAGAGATATTTCTAAGACTGCTTTTAGAACGAGATACGGACACTATGAATTCAAGTTTATGCATTTGGTTTAACAAAATGCACCTTTTGTATTCATGGATCTCATGAATCGTGTTTGTAAACCTTATCTGGATAAATTTGTAATAGTGTTTATCGATGATATTCTTATCTATTCTCGTAACAAAGAAGAACATGCAAATCATCTCAGAATAATCTGGAAATTACTGTACTACTCCGAAAAAGAGAAATTGTATGCCAAGTTCTCTAAATGTGATTTCTGGATACATATCGTGCAATTTCTTGGTCATCTCATCGATAATCAAGGACTTCATGTTGAACCCTTATAGCCAAATCGAAGCCGTTTAATGAATTGAAACATCTCTCACTACACCACAGAAGTGTGTCATATTCTTAGGACTCCCCGGGTATTATCGAAGATTTTATCGAAGAGTTTTTCAAAGATGCAAAGCCTTTGACTAAGTTAACCCAGAAGAACAAGAGTTATATCTGGGGCGAAGAACAAGAATCAGCTTTTCAACTCCTTAAACAAAAACTCTGTGAAGCACCAATCTTAGCATTACCAGAAGGAAACGATGTAAAAATTTTTTTTTTTGGTCCGTTTACTGTGATGTCATCTCTTTCAAGGATTAGTAGCTTACTAATGCAATGAGAAAAAGTCAATGCTTATGCATCTCCGACAACTCAAACCTCATGAAGAAAACTATACCACTCAAGATTTTCGAATTAGGAGCAGTAATTATTTCTCTTAAAATCTGGAGACACTATCTATATGGTACAAAGTGTACAGTTTTCACTGATCACAATAGATACAAAATCGTTCAACATATTCTTTCGTCAAAAAAGAATTAATATGAAGCAAACGCCGATGGATTGAACTACTCGTCATATTTATGGATTGGGAAAGTTGTTATCACCCGGAAAGGCAAACGTTTTTGTAGCAGATCCTTAAGTCGAAAGAAACGAATCAAACCCCTATCGAGTCTAAGCATAATCTTAACTGTTCATCCAAAATGTACCATCTCAAATCCTCGATAGCCCAAAATGAAGCCCTCCAAAGAAGAAAATGCCAAAACAAGAACCTACGAGGGAATGGACAAATCATTCGAAATTCGTCTGATGGAACTCGATGTATCAAAAACCTAAGTAGTTACCTACTTTTTTGGCGGTTTGAGAGACTTAATCATGCACGAATCTCATAAATCAAAATATTCTATTCACCCGGGTTCTGATAAGATGTACCATGATATAAAGAAACTCTATTGGTGGCCTAACATGAAGGCAATCATCGCAGGATATGTTAGCAAGTGTTTGACATGTTCTAGAGTTAAAGCAAAATGTCAAAAGCCATCCAGCTTATTGGTACAACCAGAAATTCCTATATGGAAATGGGAAAGAATAACAATGTATTTTGTCACAAAGCTACCCAAAACCTCAATCGGACATGATACCATCTGGGTCATTGTCGATCGTCTTACTAAATCATCTCATTTCATACCCATTCGAGCGACTGATAGTATGGAAACTCTTACAAGATTAAAACATCATAGAATTTTTTTAGTGCCTTTCGACATGGCGTATACCATTTCTATCATCTCGGATCATGACAGTTATTTCACATCTAGATTCTGGCAATCAACTACAAAATGCTTTGGGTATCTCAATTATGACATGAGTAGCAAAAGCGAAACCATCCTAAATCCAATGGACAAAGTGAAAGAACCAACCAAACACTCGAAGACATGCAACGATGCTTGTGTCATAGATTTCGGAAAGGATTGAATAAACATTTACCATTGGTAGAATTTTTCGTACAACAACAGTTTATCATTCCAGTTAATCAAGGCAGCACAAAACCGTTCGAGATCAACTTTATTGACGAAAGAGTAGATCACTCCTTTGCCTGGGGCTGAAGTTGGAGATTCTCATACTTACAGGACCAGAAATATTCAAGAAACCCACTGAAAAGATCGACAAATTCATCAACAGACTTGCAAGCTGCAAGAGATCGACAAAGAAGTTACGCCAATGTAAGGCGAAAGGCCTTAAATTTCAGTTGCAAATCGTGTTATGTTGAAAGTCGCACCTTCGCAAGGTAAACTTTCGATCGGAAAACGACGAAAAGCTTAAATCCACGAATACTTTGGACCATTCAATAATTCCAGAATGAATTGGCCAGTAGCATACAATCAAACATGTTTCATTGATAGTCCCTATTATGAAAGATAGGGACTATCCGTGTAACACATTTCAAACAAATTTATTACACAGTTGGTCCCTATTTTGACAAAATAGGGACCATCAATGCAATTAGTTTGAAAATTAAGGACGACTGGTGTACTTAAAATTGAATAGGGACAAAAACTGTTATTTGATATAAACCATAGGGACGAAACGTGTAATTTACCCAAGTTTAAAAGAGTTCAAGAAAGTGTACGAAAAGATATTGAACGAGCTTTCGAAGTCCCACAAGGTCGTTGGGGAATTATACAACAACCCGCACATGCTTACCAAATCAACACGCTACGAACAATCATGTATTGTTGTATAATATATAACAACCCACAATTTTCATAAATGTAAATATCCATCTATTAAGTTAGATGATGTACAATCTATCAGTTATATATGAACTCACCTTTTTCAAGGAAATTTTTCGCTTTATTACATTACATTACTTTGCCAATTTCTCAATATGCAATATAACCTGCATAACTCAAGTTAACGGACTCGGACAACCTACGTATGGCAATCTATATGTCAAGCAAACATCATAACATATCAAGTCAATATCATAATATCATTATTATAAGGTATATCACTTCTAAAAGGTACCATTTGCAACATCATATCAAAACGGGCTTTAAATCATTATCGGATGCCCTAAACCCTAATCTTATGGAAGGGTTAACCCCTAAAGTGAATACACAAGCTACTAAAGCATATGTACAAGTAATATGATATCTCATTTGAAATATAAAATCTCTTCAAGTCAAAGTACAAATCTCTAAAAGCTCAATGTACAAGTCATTAAGCATGATCTCTAAAATAGCCGTTTTACCTCCGTTTTCATTCTAATTTCTTCACCACTACTTGTGTACAAACTACTACACTCATTCTACAATATATAAACCCTAAATATTCCATTCATAAGCTTTCATACATCTTTTTACACTCAAAACCCTAATTCAAAACCCTAAACCCTAAAACCGAGCTAGTTTCTAAACCATGACTCGTTTCTTCGTTTTTATCCATTATAAACCTAAACCAATACTTAAATAAGTTATAATAACATAAATTACAACATTATCAATCATAATCCATTATCATTTCATCATTCTACTTCGATTATACAAGAAACAAATCCAGAAAACCCTAATTGTGCCCTAATTGTGACTTTGACCCGTTTTCTCATTTTCTACCCATTTTAACTCAAATCACCTATCAAATCTTGATTATAATCCTTAATATAAGTCCTAGGATCAGTAACCTATCATTCCTAATCAAATGTATACAAATTACAAGCTAGAAAACTCAACCCGAACCCTAAATGAGCCCTAGTGAACTCGTAACCAAAACCCTTGCAAAATAACCAATTTTAACTATTTTTCTTGCAACCAAGCACCTCAATGACAAGCACCTTACCTCCCTAGCTACTTACAAGCACCTCTCTTTAAAATATCTTCCATTTATATTGTATAAAATTCATCACATGCATCCTTGTTTCTCTATCTTAGCCGCGGCAAAGAAAGAAAAAAACAACACATCCAATCTAGTTTATAGCTTAACCAACACATCCTATAGACCCTCCTTATCACCCTATATACCTCCTATGTGTCCTAACCAGATCATGAAGCTTGCTTACTCATTATACCTTCAAATGGGTATAAATAGGACTCATATGTCTTCATTTTTCTTCATCCCCCACTTCCTCCTCTATAACCCTTCATAGTAGCAACTCCTTGCTCAATATGAATTCTAATAGATCTTAAGAAGTCTCAAGTACAGAAAGGAAGCAAAAGAAACCAAGAAACGAAGCCCCGGAGTCGTTACTCTAGCCGTAAAAAGCCGAAAGTCCCGATTCTGACCCGTTTCCAAGCTATAAGCTCAAACCAGGTTCTTTAAGCTTTATATTCTGCACATGTAATGTCATAATGTTCATATGTTCTTGATAAAATCATAATATAAAGCTTTGAACTCAAAAACCTAAGTGTTATGCCTTTTTGATCCAAAACCGTACACCCGAAACCCTAATTTCATGTTTTTACTTAAACTATGAGCTAAACTTGTAAACTATTGTTATAATCTATCCTAATAAGCTTATATAATGTTAAAATAAGTGCTTTGATAAGTCATAAGAGAATTTGACCTTAAAACCCGCGCGTTTTCATTTTGAAACCCTAATTTGACCCGTTTTACCTTTTAACTTAACGAATCGTTAAATTAAACTTATGTTGTGTTAAATCTTCATATTTTAGTTTATTATAACTTATAAATGACTATTGAAATGTTAAATTAAGCTTGCATGGCAATTTGGACATGTTTTGTAATTAAAATGCATGCAAGGGGTATATATCGTAAATTTCAGAAACTTGTAACTAAAAGGACTAAAAGTGTCATTTTATTAAAGTTATAACTATAGGGGTCTATTATCTTCACTATTTAAAGTATAAGGTTTACTGGTATTCAATAAAAGGGAAGCCAAGTCGTAAAAATGCAAACCCAGGGGGTCCACGGCAATTTTCCAAACCCCAGGGTCTAAAATGTAACATTTTGAAAAAGTGTAAAATATCATCCAAAACAGTTATAAAACATAGACTTTAATTAACGCGCCTCACTCGTGCTTAACATATCTAATATTGAATAAAATGCTTAAACTGCTTTATTTCAATCCTTATTATCATTTCATCATCGAGTGCTTCAAAAATCATGACCCCAACCATATCATACCACAAATACTCAAGGGAGCTTCATATTAAGAAGTTTCATCTGGTACACGTTCGCCTGAGTTGTTGGGTTTAACGATTAAAGTGCCCTAGCTCACACCAACGTTACTAAATGCTTCTAAACTATGATGGCCCCAACGTGTTATGATAATTTATATATCAAAACCAACATCGATATCCAAAAACTTAGATATAAATCAACTAAGATTGCCATATTTATCTCCAGTTGTCTGTGATTGTGCCGTGTTGAAGCCGTTTACTTTCATCCCTAATTCATTAGCTATCAATTTCCCTATAACTGTTCAGCGTGAGTTCATAGCCTCGCTTTTCAATTATTTTATAAACCCGCGAGGGAGATACATGCTATAAACATGAATGCAATTATCTACATGCTGATTTCATTTACTATGCCTAAGTAACTGCTTTGCCCTTTAAGTCCCATAATCATGAACGTTAATTACTCTCCGTATAAGCGCGAATGATGTGAATAGATCTATTTGGGCTGGACTCCCCGTTGGTGTACCCAGTTACGTGTAACCAATTGCACATCATTAGAAATCACGCGGGTATTTTGGCAAAGGTGCCCGCAGGGGCAATATTATCATTATAACCTAAGGCATCGGATTCATGAGCTAATGGCAATAATAAATTATGTTTTCAATACTGGGTGTATATCAAACGTTAACCCCAAATACGCATTGCATTCAAAATTACTTAAACCTATGGATTTCACTCAACCTTTGTGTTGACTTTTTAGCATATTTTATCTCAGGTAACTAATGGCACAGAGTGACGAGGACATGACGATGGAAAAACCGTTATCATTCAAACTTTATTGTATAGATTTTGAGAACCTCTCGTTTGTAAAAACTCTGAAGAAATAATGAATGATAACTTATTTTCATAAACGACTCTTTTTGATTCGTTTTCTATGATTATGACTGTTGTACCCTTGAAGTAATACCCCAGATTAGCTTCCGCTGCTATATGTAAAAATGGGGGTGTTACACATTTGTATGTCTTCCGGTTGTGGATTTACAGTCTGCTATTGATGGGGTTTTACGAGGTCCAATTGGTAAGGACATTAGTTAAAGATTATGTTTTTTGTGAGTTTTTTTTTGGGATTTTGAAGCTACATGTTGACGTATTTTGTGTTTCGTACCCAATAAATGATGATGTTGGCCTGAGGTATTCTTATTTACGAAATAAGCAACAATAAAATGACTTGAAGTAGTTTTTTATATAATGGTATAAGCAGTTCTATAATAAAAATGGTACAACACCGGTTAGAACAAAAAATTACAATAAAGTTGGTTTCATCCTAGCCATTATGTAACTTATGCAGAGAGAATTTTTTTTAACTGGAACAGGGCGTTCTGCGAGCTGCAATACTCACCTCGAAAAGTTTGATTTAGGAAAGATTTGTATACAGGAGGTTGTTGAGCTAAGTGGTTGCAGTAGCTATGCACCAGAAATCAGGAAAGAGCAACACAACATAGACGGCACTTTATTAAAAGAGCAAACCGACCAGAAAACATTAGACTGGTAATTTTTTGCGAGCCTATAATTAGTTTCATAATTTGTGTGTCAAAAATTAGATTCATAATATGTATGTCAAAATTGTTTGCGTGTGTATTGTGCAGTTAACGGGTGCAGTAAGCTGAATCTGCAGGCCAAGCAAAAGGTGTGGAAGAAGCATAACAAAAGTCGTTTGTGCGAATAAAGAAACTATATAAAGAAACTAAAGGTGATAAACGGGACCTGATGTTGAAGTTGTTTACGCTCCCTTACCGACCAACCTTCATTTGCAGCGGGGTACAACCGGGTTTCATTAGAGGCATATGAGGTACAACTTCTGCTTTCATGTCTCAGTATAGATTTACTATACTGAACTTCCTTAAACCGTGACATGAGTGTAGTGCGTGAAAATGCATTGCCTTATAGCATCGATCACCAAATATCTTTTGAAGGAAATAATTGATATTGGTTGTTTAAAATGTGATACGAATTGGTTGCTGAGAGACGTGTATAACGAACTAAGAGTCGCAGAATGTTTCCTCAGTTGAAAATTTGTCGCGGAAAAATTGTGCTCAAAGTTAAGACACCAGTTACCTATTAAATTAAATAACAGTTACGTTACATATTGTAGTTGTTTGTTGAACTTAAAGTTATTACATTATTAGTCCGTTTATCATTTGTAATGTTTGCAAGCTGGGGATTAATTGGACGGTTTGCTGAAGTAATAAATGGTTGCTGAATCATTTTTTTATCTTGAATGCAGGAAATAATAAACGGTTGCTCAGGGCGCTATAACCGCTGTGAGGAATGTATCTCAAACTGCTTCGTGTACACAGGCGGAATCTGGTCAAAAAGCAGTCGAGGGAGAGTTGAAAAGATGACGTGAAAAGGAACAAAAGAAAGCTGCAGATGCAGTTGCTCTTATTTTACAAGGAACGTGAATTGGGTTTGTGGTAAGCCTTTTTTTGTTCCACTAATAATGGAGCGTCTCAGATGCCTACTGTAATTTGACTAATTTTTTATATGTTGGTTTGCAGGTTGAAGATGTATGGATAGAATGCATATTGATAACAAAGATCAAAGATTGCGGTAAAAAAATTTTGTTGTTTTAATTTCAAGATGACTTTTATTGTAGTTTATTAGAAGTTGCTTTACTTCAAAAAAGTCCAACTATGCTCTTTTGCAATGGTTGCTGATATTCCAACTTTTGACATTGGCTCTGCATCCTAATTTATCGTACCTTAATTTAGCTTCATGATGATTTTAGGCTATCTGTGTAAAGTACATGTACTTCCTTTGCTGCAATCCGTCTCTCGCTACTTATATGTGTTAGTTCTTAAGTTGCGTAACTGACGTTTTAGACTAAAGTTGAGCACTACATAAACTATAACATAGAGGAATCTTAACACACAGCGTATGCACATCCTTCTATCCTAAAATTTAGCTTAGTTATATATATATATATAAACTCAAATATGTTTCTAGGCATTATCGATTGTGTTACACTTCAGATAGTAATGAACGCTTTGATATTGTCTGCAAAATCAAACTCATAAGGTTATGTACCGCTAAAATCAAAATAAATAACATGCCGAGTATCTGCTACGGGTTTTCTGCGGGAACAACGCCGCAGACACCGTATGCGTCAGGGTAAGTACAGCCATCTGTATCTGCTAAAGTGGGCCGCCATCTCATCGGTGCCTTTTTTTAACTCTTTTTAATTTCTTGGCGTTATGCAGAAATGCCTTTGGAGTATATGCATTCGAGGGACTGCGATCAGGTGTGTTGCCATTGTGTCGCGGTATCAAAGGTGATGTTTAGGCGGGTGGGTGGTCTTACGGCCTACTGAGAAGTAATAAATTATAACTAGCAACAAAGGCAACGTGGCATTGGCTATAACAGCAAATGAGCACTTCAGAACAGTGCTCATTCATCCAAATCTTAAACAATGAATGGGAAGCTGTGCATTATTCTTGATAAATAGTTGTTCAGCAGTCACCTTGAAGAGATTATCTTTAAATTCAGTGTCGAAAGCTAATGACTTGCAAGCAAGAAATGCCAGTAGGTACGTACTTCTTAACCAGATTGCTTTATATATCATACTAAATCACGTTACATATGTGAGACTGCTTATTTTATAGGTGCGTAAGGGGTGTTTGGGATTGTCTTTCCGTAACAGGTATGCAAACACAGAAAAGGCTTATTTACTTAGTTTAGTGGTAAAATAAGCACCTGCTTAAAGAGAAATGTGAAAGTACATATTTTAAAGGTGCTTTAAGGAAAAATGTGAAAGTACATATTTTAAAGGTGCTTTAAGGAGTAAGTGCTTGGGGGTGTGTGGGTTGCGTTTTTCAAAGACTATGCATTTGTAGAACTGCGTTTTTTCACAATGTATGTATACTAGCTATTTCAAAACT
>BQNB010087064.1:0-12942 GCA_026074375.1 Tanacetum coccineum
ATCTAATCATTATACTAACTACGAGCTAAGACCTGTTACAACTTGGAAGTGACCGACACTTTTCGTGTTTCCAACACATAGTTCCATCAAAATTTGCAACGTCTTCTTAAACAAATTCATCGGCAACTTCATTCAGTTCTGGAGAGTTTGATTCAGTGTCAATTTGTTCTTCTGAAGAGGATACTATTTGAGGAGCATCATCTTGTTCAACGACGATTGACGATGATGCAGAAGTGTGGTCATTATCAAGAGTATTTGTAGCTGAATTATCAGACACTTCTTGTGAGCTCGTCACATAGTATTCTTCATACATAGGACCAAACAAATTATCCAAGTCTGATGTTGAAGGTACGGATTGTGAATCTTCCGATAAATCATTGAAATTTGCACAGTTCAGTCCGGGTTCTAAATTGTTGCATTTAGAAGCCATAGTCGTGAGTTCATCAAACTTGACATGGATCGTTTCCATTATCTTTTTAGTTCTGCGATTATAGATACGAAATCCACGTGATGACTCAGAGTAACCAACAAAAATACCAATGTCAGCCTTTGGTTTTATCTTCCCAAGATCATCATGATCATTTGTTGGATAACAAAGAGATCCAAACATATAAAAGTATTGAACATTGGGTTTTCTACCACGAAGCAACTCATACAGAGTTTTATTATGCCGGGTGTGTATAATAGAGTGATTCTGAGTAAAGCAAGCAGTAGCAATGGCTTCGGCCCACAGAAATTCTGGTGCTTTAGAAAAGATAAACATTGTTCAAGCAGCCTCGACGAGTGTTCGATTACGTCTTTTAACTACACCATTTTGCTGAGGCATTCGAGCAATTGAAGTTTTATGAACAATGCCTAACTTTGCATAAAATGCCTTTAATTTCTCGTTTTTGAATTTGGTTCCATTATCAGTTCGAATTGTCAGAATTTAAGCCTTTAGATTCCTTTGAACTTGAGTAACAAAATCAATAATCATATCTGGAGCCTCATCCTTGGTGCGAAGAAAATATACCTATGTGTACCGAGAATAGTCATCAATAATCACGAGAATATATTTCTTGCCATTAATACTTGCGACTCTCATTGGCCCACACAAATCCATATGAAGTAATTCGAGTTTGGATTCAGTGATTGGAACCAACTTAGGTGGAAGTGAAACTTTCTTGCTTTTACCCTGTTCACAGGCTAAACATAAATGGTTTTTGCGGTACTTAAATTTCAGAATCCCATCAACTAGATCATGTGAAGTGAGTTGGTTAATGGTGCCAAAATTCAAATGAGACAACCGGCGATGCCATAACCAAGATTTTGTTGATGTGGCTCTAGACATTAAGCACACTGGAGAAGAAGCCGCCATCTCAGAAATAAAGATAGTATAAAGATTTGAATCTCGAGAACCCGTAAGTAAATCATCTCCTTCTAAATTCCGAACATAACACGTGTTTGATCAAAAGGCTACTTCTAAATCTCCGTCACAGAATTGTCCAACCAAAAACAGATTGTGCCCAAGGCCTTCAATATAATAGACATGACAAATAGTGAGATTTCCTTGAACATAATCTCTATAGCCTGTGATTGCAGCAAAATGATCATTCCCAAAGCGGACTGTTCCTATGAATTTCTCAATGAAATTTCTTAGCAGTTGAAGATTGCCAGTCATATGCTTTGAGCATCCGCTATCAATAATTTACAATACAAGCTGGATCACCTGCATTACATGAAACAACTGCAGATGGAAGAGTGGATGGTTTGGCTACCCATTTGTTAGTGGTAACCAGTGTGTTAGTCTTAGATTTAGCACTGGTTCTACCCTTATACACATTAGATTGGGATTTCGTAGTTTTGCTTTTGGGTGTCAACTAAAACCTTGTTGATATTCAAACCACTTTTGCCATTTTCTGCTTGTTTCTATTTTATTGTTCATGTAACTACTAAGTATCCTACTTTGACTAGATTTCTGAGATAGTGGCGACACATTCGAGACCTTATTTGTTGCTGTTGGGTTTTAGCACAATGGAATTCTAGATTTTGCAACTACAGATGTAGCTCTAAACTCTTATGAATGTTGTGCTATGGGGTAAGTGAATAAGCTTCTCTTAACACTAGCTTTCCTAGTCAAAGCATTACATGCATCCACCTTTTTTATTTGAATGCAAAATTACATCAAGACCACAAGAAATTCACATAATATCAACATATTCTACAACATTTACATTTTAGAACTTGTGATACACTGCATTGGCTTTGTCAAACATTTAACGGTTTGTTTCACTTTATTCGACTCTACGCAAACATTATTTTTTGTCTTTCAAAGATCTGTAGATGGTCTTAGTGTTCTTAAAAGACCGCATTATTCTTCGATTTATTATCCTTAAACTTGGGTCTTCCAACACTATTTGACTTCCTACACTGTGGAATTGAAAACAATTTGTGCTAGCTCTTAGAATCCACTGCTTTTTATGTTTTTGATTGATCTTGTCATTTCTCATTGTAATTACATTTCGCATTGTGTGTTTGTCTTTTTCTCAATTGTGGGACATGGACTGTGAAGAGCCTGGATTTGACCTATCTAAAGCTACCTTAGTGTTTGGAAGATTGTTTCATTCATGAAAGATCAGATTTAAAGATGATGATTGCTGAAGATTAAGCTATTATAGATCATCTTGGAATCAGTTTACAGTTTGTTTTATCATCATCAAATAGGGGAAGATTGTTAGGAATTATTGATTTAATGATACAAAAGAACTTGCTTAAAAGGATAAAGAATGAAACAAGAGGATCAAAGTCGACAATATGGAATTCTACAAAAGATGGAGGATTCTAAAAGATTTGCTTAAAAGATAAAGATCAAAGATTAGGAAAGATTTAGTTTCCTAATACAATTAGATTTCCTTTGTAAGTCTTATGGACTCTCTATATAAAGAGATCCCTAGACATTGTTTATATGTGTGATTGTGTGTACACCAAAACATGTGTGTTTATTCTATAGGTGTGATGTAGACATCTAGTGTGGTTTAGCTCTAAGATCAAAGGTTTATTTGATCCTGTTACTGTTAGGTAACCGTTCTATATTGATCAAATAGAATTGGGGATTTTGTGAATGTAAACCTTGTGAAAATAATATTGTTCTTTGTTCTTATTCCGCTACGTATCTATATACTTTGTTATTTTCGATCCTAGGAGCTTTAAACGATTCTTAACAAGTGGTATCAGAGCCAAGTAGCTCTTGATCTAGGATCTAACATAGTTTTACAATCGAATTTAATGAAGAAAAAGGGTTTCGAGTTTTTGTTTTTGGTAAAAGTCAAATTCGGTGAATTAAGGTTTTCACCAAACCCTAAATAGATAGAGCAGACGAGTGATTATGTTTAAGCTTCCAGGTCGTCAACAATAAAGATCTTCCAGGTCATGTGATTCATAGACATTATAAACGAAACCCTAATCCTAGTTTTAGAATTTCGTTTTTGTAGTGAATATTTTTTTTGGGTTTCAAAGTTGCTATTATTTGACAATCCACAATGTTGTTCTTGGTATTATCTTTGGTTGTGGTAATAGATGTTCGTGTTGATATCTGGTGAATGGAACCCTATTGTATCGATCGCATGCTGTGACACAAAAGGATATAGAGACGATGCAACTTATTAAAGCAACTAGGGTTCCTCAAAACCCTAATTCGAATAGGGATTTTGACATACAGGTTCACTACATGAAGGTTTAAGTTCTTACTGATTTGAATACATGGGTCGATGGAAGCTACCAATGGAACAGATTAACGACGAAAAGAAAAGTAAATCTACATTCACAAGGCGCAAAAGAATGCACTCTCAATATACAATCAGGTTCGGTTTAATGGATATGTTTACTCGTATGCTGCTGTCAATGTTATTAGTGTTGCTGTCCATAAAGGTTAGTACTGTCAGTTATGTGTTAATACTGCCAGTTATCATTAGTGCTGCCAATGGCAGTTACTACTGCTAGCCTTATCTTTAAAGGTTAGTGCTGCTGCTTATGATTATTAATGCTGCCCGTAATGGTTAGTACTGCTGTTGGTCATTATTATTAGTACTATTATGGGTTTAAAACAATATTAAGTTACTACAGCTTAGGTTGCGGGTATGGGTTTTGGATAGCTAAGACAAATGATTCGACATAAGATTTATCATTGAGATTTTCGATTTTGATGTCTCAAAAGGTTTTTGTGTTTGGTGCTGCTGTGAAGTTTTTGAATACATAAGGTTTACATGCAATAACAAAACCTGAATTTAGGGTTTTATCAGAAGTTTGGTTGATTTTAGTTCAGGTGTTCAAGATTTACAGCTTTGAATCTTAAACTGAAACACGTTTGATATTTTTTTGGTCGTTCTAGGACAAAGGTGAAAAAGCAAGTCTGTTTGTTTTGACAGATATCGGATAACATACACATTTTGTTCTCGGTTGGATTGAAGGATCTCGAACAAAATAGAAAAGGCTATTTTTGGGATTAATTGCAAGAACTGATTACGGAGAAAATTATTTATCACTTATTTGGAGTTGAAGTGGAATTTTCACAAGTGCGTGTTCTTATCATATCTTAAAGTCAAGTTTGGTTGGATTATGATTTTGAAGATAACTTGTTTGAGCTTAAAACCGATGTTGACGAAGACTTGTCAAATCTAGCAATGTGTGATCTACAAACTTTTGGTGCTCAATGCGCACATTTGCTATCACTTAAAGGAGTTATGTTGTAGTGCTCAGTGTCTTATTTAGATGAGGATTTTGTCAAGAGATTGAGGTCTACTTATACTTCAAGGAATTATGGTTGGAGTCACGTGGATTAAAGACATAAGACACATGTTTGGGTTATTCTACTTCACCATTCAAGTTTGTAATACTGAGTTTTGCTCCATTTAGTAGTCATTACAAAGTGCCATCAGAATAAGTGATTCAAGAGGAAGATGGTTAAACATATTGGTTTTAGTGGGGAAGCAGTATGTTAAATGTTTAACCCTTTGGATATGTTACTATGCACACTTGAGGGGAAGGTTTTGATTTTCAACATACTGCTAAGTCATTATTAGCGTACTGTAGTTTAACGTTTTAATCCTAAATTCATATTCTTATCATGCGTCATGAAGGGTAATTTAAGACAATTAGGAAGCTTGGTTTAGGAAGTTTAATATATGGTTTGTAGTTGTAAAGATCAAAGTTGCATATGTTTACAGTCCCCTAATGGATAATGACAAAAAGGGAAAGATGTTACAGAGATGATATGATATGATTTGCAACTTATTATGTATGGTGGACCGTGGGCATGGAACAAGATGGGGTGAAGACTTTAAATGTGTTTGAAGAAGTCTTCAATAAGTTAAAGGAAATCTTAGTTAAGGGGAAGTATTGAAGATTGTTTCAATTCATTGGAAGATCTGATTTTGATAGATGGAAGATTACTGAAGAATAAGCTACTATGGATCATCTTGGAATCAGTGTTTGTTTTGTCATCATAAAACAGGGGAAGATTGTTAGGAATTATTGATTTAATGATACAAAAGAACTTGCTTAAAAGGATAAAGACTGAAACAAGAGGATCAAAGTCGACAATATGGAATTCTACAAAAGATGGAGGATTCTAAAAGATTTACTTAAAGATAAAGATCAAAAGATTAGGAGAAAGTATAGTTTCCTAATACAATCTTAGTTTTCTCTTTGTAAGTTCTTATGGACTTCTATATTAAAGAGATCCCTTACAATTGTTTATGTGTTTGTGGATTGAGGTGTACGCACCAAAAACTTGTGTGTGTAATTCTATAGGTGTGATGTAGACGTCTAGTGGGGTTTAGCTCTAAGATCAAAGGTTTCTGAAATCCTCTATTACAGTTAGGTAATCGTTCTATACTGATCATATAGAATTGAGGCTTATGTGAATGTAAACCTTGTGAAAATAACATTGTTCTTTGTTCTTATTCTCAGCGTATGCTATTTATATACTTTGGTTATTTTTCAATCCTAGGAGCTATTAAACAATACTCAAACTAAAACTTCCCTTGGTCAATCGTTTGAAGCTTCTCATGAAGATTAGAAATTATCATCAAAAGATCTCTTGATTTTTGAGCCGAATTTCAGCATATAGCATATGTACTTTTGAAGTGACATACTATCAAACTATTTTATTAATTTCTTTTTTGATGCTGAGCCGTCGTGCTGTGAATTGGGAGGTTAAAAAGCTTTTGAAATTCAAGTTTAATATTTTCTCGTTCTTGAACAGTAGACTCGACTTGTTGTTTTAGCAACACGTTCTCATCATGCAATGTTGAAAGCTTTGCTTTCCAAGAGACATGACAAGCCATTTTCTCTTTTTGATGTTGCAATTTGAGTTCAAATATTCCACATACTTTGATATTGGATACTTTTGAGAAAATCGTTGTTAAGAATTTTGATTCTTTTAAGCAAATTGGCTTGGATATCTCTATGAATCACTGCACTTTTCTCAAGTTCCATCTTTTTTTACATCATTGTTTTTGTTATTCTACCGAAAGCAACACCACAATCTCAGATTTCAACGTTGTCAAGGATATTTCCATGTCGTTCTATTTCATCTTTGCAAAGGAATTTCTCGATTGGAGGTTTGCCTTCCATTGACAGTTTGTTCCTTTGATTATAAATATTTAAACATTTCCGGGACTTCCTGCAATGCGTTCCTCTCTTTGATTTCCACTCAAATCTAGAACATCGGAATCACATCAGTTTTACAAAACTCTCTTAATTCATTTTGGCTATCAGACATCCATCTTCGTTTTGTGTCTTGTAAAAAAGTTTTATTAATCCTTGTTTGGAAACCGAAAATTATGTCTCCCAACGTATCAATCAGTTTTTATTAATCAAGACGTCATCCGTTCGGCACTTTGAATTTCGGACTGGTGATTCGATGGAACATACTCTTAGACGTCTAGAACCCAGTTTATAAGAAGCTTGAAGGATATTGAAAAATATGTTTGTTAGTAGAATGATTCTTTGTTGAGGACAATGTGTCTATTAAGCTGCATTTCAACTTTTCATAACCAAGTTGTTAAACATTTTTTATGGTGCTCATTTTGTTTCGACATTTCTTCGGCATCCTTTATAAGTTTACCTCTGAATACAGTTATATGAATTACCAACTTAATTACTTTGAATTAAATCAGCGCATACATTTTTAGGTTGTAGCTGAATGGCCTCTGCTAGAGCACGTAGGATTTTGTATAACCCAACCCCAGCTTTAAGAAAAGGTTATTCAAAACTTTTATTTGGTTCTTCCCAACGAGAATGTGAATCGTTTTTGTATTACTGGACTCCCATTTTATACAACAATTCGATCATGAGAACTTTAGTTATTTCTTCAAGATCAAGGATATCATACAAGATACTATTTTCTCGTTCAGTAAAATCGTCTTTTGCCTAACTTAAATTGTTTCATGTTGAATTATTATTTTTTTCATTTTCATCTTTGAGAATAATCATTTGTATGTGTTATTCTTTTTTCTTCTAAAGTCTGTTAATTCGGTTGTCCCTATCATTAATTAATTTTCGTTTCCTCAATTCAACACATGTTTTTTATTATGTTGAGTATTTAATGGTTGTTGACTAAATGTTATTGACCCGCATCCTTTAAACATCTCAAGCTTCCGTTGTAGGCAAATTTTTGCTGTTTAAGATCGATATTCAACGTTTTTGGTTTTTTTGCACTTCATGTTGTACTATGTATGCTAGCATATTGTTGATCTCATGATATTCGCTATGAGCAGTTGAAATCATGTGTGGAGTGGCCACCATTATTTTTTCTCTAAACGAGTTTCATCAAATTATGATATTTAGAATTTTTTTATCACCATCCGTTGTGTTGGAATAATGTTTTTTTCCATGAGCACTTGGTCATTTTTTTGACAAAACCTTAGATGAAGCATGTACCTGGCTAACAACCTTTGCATCATAGGATGGTACAGTCTCATCGTTCTCATCAACTGGTTGGAGTCGAGTCATTAACATGACTTCTGCAGTTAACTTTCCAATCTCTTCTACATATCGAGTTCAAGCATGGAACATTCTTTTCATGGTGAGGGTTGCTTTCTGCTTCATCTTTCCTACCCTAACAAACATTAGTTCTTCTGAAATATTTGAGTCACGAATTTTGGTTTTGACATTTCATGAGGCAAATAATGTCCTTTCTCATTGCAATTATAACACTGAACAGTTGCTTTCCTTGGAGTAGACTCGGTTCGTGGAACACGCTGAATAATCTGATTGCTTTCATCAACTGCATTTCCTACATTAAACCCTTGATTTATGTTTCTCCCTGCATTCTTGTTAGCATTTCCACCATAACCTGCATTTCTTTGGTTTTTTATGTCATCATCCGACCTTTCCTGACCACAGCTTGATTCCTTGTGGTCTAGGTAGGGGTCATGAAGACGATTACTTGGTTTTAGGTGTTAGAGAATTTTTGAGAGATTGTCTCCAGACGCGTAGTAAATCATGGCTGTTGTAAGCTTATCATCTTGATAATCGCCTTGTAAACTCCCACCTTTGATATTCATATAAATAATCAACAACTGATGCAGGATGCTGTGACCATAGTATGATTGTGGAGAATAAGTCTAAAGAGTTTGTATTAGTGTGTGAGTGAAGAAGCATTTGGATGAGCAATAAGAGCTATCGGATCATGATTCTTGGCTGCATTTCTTTTTGCCCTTGTGCTAGAGCATGTGGTTCAAATTGCACTAACTGATCATACAACACATCATAAGAGACTGCAGGTCCAGTTTGATTATGACGAACCATGGTAACATATTTGCTCCATTCTGGTTGCAAGCAATTGAGAAACTTTGTATTGATTTGCCACTGGTATCGGGACCTTTTACGAAACATTTATACGATCCATGTTGGTAAGTGTTGTCAAATACTTTCATGCATCAGAGACTCTAAGATTTCCCCATCTTGTGCTAGCTCAAACTTATCAAACTCATCCATAAGACAGTGAGTGTCTTCTTGAGCTGTAATTTCAAATATCATGCGATTCAACCTTGTTAGATTTTTATGTTTTTTTATTTTTTTTTTCCACACTTTATTAGCATCTTTACATGAATCCATGAATTATAGTTATAGTTGCAGTTTGGTATAGCTTGAAGGAAGTAATTCTAATAACTAACAATCAGCAATGTAATTGCTTCTTGTTTCTCTGTCATTTTGGACAATGGTTCAAGCATTAGTATAAATAGGATGGATTGGTATAACAACATGGGTCTCTTGATAAAGGCCATTTTGAATATCGAATTCCCACATTTCTCTCCACGTCTCTCATGTTGTTATGTCCAAAAACCTTCTGAATCGACTTTCCTAAGGAATATAATTCCCCTTCTCAAGCATTGGAGGTCTTTTATTAGCTCCTAATTCAGCGAGAGTTTGTTGATTAGAGTTGGTTGAATTACTAGAAGTGGACATGTTGTATTAAATGACTACAAAGCAATTTGTACGTTCTTGGAGATATGAAGTATTGTTATCGTATAAGTAAACGAGCAATAACACCTTGTCTTGCACACCTTTGGAAAGGTTACGAAATCCAAACAAGAAGGTACGGAAACCTCTAAATAGTGTAACATAAAACCTCAAAAATGATGTTACGAATTACCTCAAAATGATGTTTGAAACCTCTTGTCTGTGTTACAAAAACCCTCTAAAATATGTGTAGCGGAAACCTCAAAGATATGATTACGAAAACCTCTTACGAAACGTTGTATCAAAGTGAGATAACGAGATGACGCCTCTTTTTTGATACGAAATCATGATTACGAAAAACAAAACAAGTTTTTTGATATGAAACCTCTAGTATTACGAAACCATCCAAAGAATAGAAAAACTTAGCACTAGTATAATTAAAACCAACGGTTACCGAAGCTAAATAATAACGAAAACTGTTTTCGTAAATTCCCAAGATACTCTTACTTTCGTAAAGATATCTAATGAATTCATTCGTAGCTACGAAACCTATAAGAAAACTTACGTCTTATTTGATTTGAATGGTTTATAAAATGATAAAATCAAGTTATTTATCCTCTCCAAATTAACAAGTTTCTATGTTACGAAAGCTAGATTAATCGTTACGAAGTAATTCTATGTTACAGGGCTAAGGACCAATGATTACGTATTACAGTATTTTTACGAAAGATTTCTACTTAGAAAGCTTAAAAATTGTACTACGAAGTTGTATTTGCCTCCTAAGAAAAACAGTTACCTCGAAACCTATTTTTTGTTTACAAAACCTATTCAAATCTATTTTTCGATCAATTTAAGCTCTGAAAAACATGGTAATTTCGTAACGATAGGTATTAATTCTTCTTCAAGTTTGATAGTTACAAAGGTGAGATTATATAATGTGTTTTAAGATCAAAATAAAAGCATCAAAATCATTAAACTAAAACCATTCAAAGCTATACGAAAGCTACTATTCATCCTTACGAAAGCTAGATCGATCGAAATTCTTGCAATTAGGCTCGATTTGATCACGAAAACTACACTAGATCTCTCCCAGCGATAGATACCATTTGTTAGATGCTATGTTTGCTAAGTAGATATCATACGAAAGCTTAGTAGAATAAAGGAGAGGAGCTAGAGAGTATTTTCATCATTTTCTAAATTTTCATTTCAAAAGGGGAAAATAGAAATGGGAGGGAGAAGTGAATGTTACAAATACAAGACATGTATATATACTCCTCCAAGATGAATATATATACTTATTACAAAACTATTCTATTTTCCCTACACTTAGTCAAACCTTGGTCAACTTTACCAAGATAGACTTTATTACATCAAAACTACTAATAAAACTATAAACTAAACTAAGACCAATTCATAATAATAATTAACACTTTTATCGTTTCTAACAATCATAACAAAGAACAAATCATCAATACAGATCTCAAGTTTTTCAAGTGATGTTAACAAGATTTTTTAAAAATTGACCTAACAAACCCTTCATCGAACCATTTTTAAGAACGCAAACCTACCTGAGACCTTGTAACAAGTTCTTTAAGCGACACTCATCAATAAAACGACACAAAAGTTCTGTATCATTGATTTTTGTTGTTCGGATAACAAACCTTTTCGATCTCAACAAAAGACAAAAATGGTCGCTTTGTTCGAAACCATTACCGAAGACACTGAACAACAAAATCTTAATCGTTCAAAGATTCTTTACAAGGATTTATGGATATCTTTATTTTGTTTATTTTAGGAGAAACAAAGTTGTTATATACTTATTGATTGTTAAAAAAAGATTGTTTGATGAAGAGAGTTGGATGGTTGCATTTTACAAAAAAACAAAGATGAGTGACTGCGTTTGGCTTGTGAAAAAAACGTTAAGTGTGTAGTATGTTAATACAAATAATGTCTAAAAACGTTATTTATATTTTTTGACCTCTCTACTTTTTGAAGATGGCAAAATGTAAAAACGTTTACAATAAAAATAAATGTTTACATGTTATTAAACGTAAAATTCTATTTCTACTTAAACCACTTAAGGTATGTACCAAAAAATCATTACACATGATTAGTGATCAATAAAATATTTTTCTTCACCATTACATTTCTACAAAAGTATTTTTACAAAACTAGAAATATACAAAATACTTTTATAAATAAAAGAAATTTTTTATTTAATTATAAAAATTCAAATTTAGTTTCCCCCCAAAATGGAAGCTTCTACACCAGATCTAACCTTCTCCACTAAAAGACAAAAAAAGGAGCGTCAGTCTAGTGGCGGCCCCCTCATAGGCTGGGCGGCCCCCAGATATATCTGAGATCGCGGGGACCGCCACCAGGAGACGTTGGGATTTCCTGTCTATAAATACTGCACTATTCTCAGCAGAAAAACACACCTCTTTGCATAAATTTTCCAGTTATATTTCTCTCTTTAAAAACCTTCTTTCTCTCATTAAATCTCTTGATCACTAACATTGTTTAATCTTGTTTCAAGTGATCCAATCTCATCTTCTTCATCCTTCTATCAAGTGTAAGATAAGAACACTCGTATTCGCCAAGAAACAAAGTGTTATACATTAGTGATTTCTCCTATATTCTTCTAAGATCCAAAATACTATTGTTATTATCTTGTGTGATTGTGTAAGATCGGATAGTGTATAAATCTGATAGTGTAGATCTTGTGATTGATTAGTGTTGGTGAAGTTGTAAATTGGTTCTAGTTAAGATTATGACTCGACATTTAGCTTAGTGTTGGAAAATAACGTAAGCGACATGTAAATGGTTTTCTCCGCCTAAAGAGAGCTTATTGACATAGTGAAATATCGAGTCGGATACTCAAGGAGTGGAGTAGGGCGAAGAAGAGCTTCGTAGCCGAACTACTCTAAATCTGGGTGTTGTGGTTTGATTGTTCTATCTCTTACATTTTATCTTTTACTTATTCCTTATATTCATTGTTTGTGATTGTGTTGCAAGTAGCTAGATACAATGGTTGTTCATATTGTGACTTGATCGTACATATATTCGAATCTAGTGTTTTTATAAACAAGTTCTTAAAACATAAATTAACCGGTAAACTATTCAACCCCTTTTCTAGTTTTCACAATTGGTATCAGAAGCCAAGGTCATTCAAGATTTCTAAAATATGCTGTATTTTAAAGCTTGGATCGATCTATGGATTCCGACAAACATCTAGAAGGGAAATCTATGCAATGACCACCACTTTTCGAAAGCGATAGTTTTATCTATTGGATATATAGATTCGAAACGTATGTAAAATCAAAAGATCTCGATCTTTGGCATGTTATTACCAATGGTGATTTTTAACCTATTGAACAAAATCCGAAAACCAAATTAGATGAGGTTATCCCTTTTGAAAAACAAAGTGATGATCTCAAAAAGAGACTCGCGAAAAATAATTAAGCGAAAATGGTTATTTATAATGCTTTGCCTAGAAAA
>BQNB010087064.1:15204-26807 GCA_026074375.1 Tanacetum coccineum
AGTTTTTCATATATCTTTTATATTCTTAGCTTCAAGGTCTTTGTAACCCTAATACTTTGAGAGTATTCGTATTATTATTAATAATATTGGAGATTTGTTTTGAATTACTGTTTCATTGTTAATTCTTCTTAATATTAAAGATTAGATTCCGCATAATCTTTAACACATTCAAACATAGTTTCTACTATAGTTGTGTTACATTTATCTAATATAACTAAACCTTAAACAAGCTTAAGGAATTCGATCTATTGAAGCGGGATCAACAACACAGAAGCTGTTCCTTTTACGTACACTATAAATGGTCATGAGATACAATTTGGTAGGGAGGAATTTTGCTTGATAACGGGATTAAGATTTGGTGTAGAATTTAGTGATGATTATTTACACGGTCCTTTGGATTTAAGAAGACGAGTTTGGGAGTCACATGTAGATGGTAGTAATATAATTGGCCAAATGTTGATAAATAAGATTCATAGCGAAGAGTTTTATAGTTTGAGAGACGAGGATGCTGTTGCCGTTTGTCTATTAGCCGTATTGCATATGGTGTTATTAGGTCAAGAGCCTAAGAATAATGTCCCGAATTGGTGGTTAAGTTTAGTAGATGATATAAACATGTGGGAAAAGTATCCATGGGGTTCGTACATATGGCCAAAATTGTACCGGCAGTTAAAAGATGCAAACCCCAAACGTTGGGATCGATTTTATGCATCCCTACGTGATCCTATTCGTCGTCCTGCAAAGTATACATTGTCGGGCTTTACATGGGCCTTCAAGGTATGTCAATTGTTAATTCATATCTTTATCTATATGTATATGTGAATTTTATTTCTAAACTAGTAGTTATTTTATAGACGTGGATTTTGGAGGCGTATAAAGAAAGGGCTCTTAATTATTATACACATGTTGATCGTCACCCTAGAGCAGTTGCTTGGGTTAACGCTGAGACGTTTTATCGATCATATCTTGAGGCATTTTTTGAGGTGAGAAAATTATTAATTATGCAGTTTATTTTTTGGTATAGCATTATAATATTTATTGTATAATCTAGTTAATGTCCTTTTTAATTTTTAAGGGAGCTGAACCTATTAGAAGATTGAGAGCAGATGCCTTTGAGGCTAAAGCGGAGTGGTGGGTTTCAAGCCGAGCATTCTTTGATGGTCGTATTTGTGAACCACCACAAATACCGCCGGCTGTTCCAAACGACATTTATCAACGTGTTGCTAAACAAGATAGGTTGATAAAGGAATTGCAGCAACAGAATGTTGACCAATATAAAATTTTGAATAGCATGAATAAGAATTTTAAGGTAAATTATTTGGGTCGTTATATTTATGAGGTTATATATAAAGATGAAATACTAGTTTACAATTATTTATATAATGATTTAAAGCAGGGATTGAACGCTTCTTGTATGCCGGGACCAATGAAAGCACCGTTCGAGGTTCGTGAACATTTTGGTTTAAGCGATTTGAGTGGATTTCAAAACACGGAGGTATTTTTTTGGTTGTTAATTTAATGGTATGTATTTTAGTTTAAAAAAAGTATCTAAATATGTTTATTTTTTATCTTCAAAACACAGTGTGGTCCTCAATTGTTCACGACACATGCTAGCGGTTCCTTCTTTGAAGGGGCCCAAACGACCCCGACTTATCCGCGCACCCCACATATTGGGACGCCTATGGCAAAACCTGGATTTGCATCGTGTTCCTCTCGGTATCCTCCCTCACATCCCGGCACTCCGTATGTTGGGACCCCTTTGGCACTACAAGGATTTGGCCCGTTTTCATCTAACTATCAGGCTGGTCCCTCACACAATCGTGATGTTTTTAGAGTGGTATTCTACTAATCAATAATTATTCTGTCCATTTTGGTTATATTCTACTAATTATGATACAATAATAAATGATAAAAAAAATTTAGGATGCAATGCAGCGTGCAAAGAGAGATACTCGTCCAAGCAAATATTTTTTGAGCCCATACCGCCCTTTGCCAGAAACTACTATTGCACCTAAGAAACGGGTTAACAATAATAGAAAAACGATGAGGAATGACGAAATATCACCTTTTGATCTTGCAAACGCGGGTATTGATTTAAATCAACCACTTGAAGAAGAGGTTATGGTTTGTAAAACCTAAAAATCTCAACAAATGTGAAATTACCAAAATACCCCTAATGCAAGAAAATATTATAAAAGCTTAAATAAAATAGGTACATGTGATTGTTGTTGGAAGGTCTTTAAATGATTGCGGATTATAATTGTTTCACATATGTTATGGTGTGTTGTTGATGTGTGGTGTAGTTGGTAAAGTAGTGAGGTTTCTGGTAGGGTGTTGATGGTGGTTGGGGGGTGTGGCAGGGTTTGTGGGGGGGGTTGTTGGATGGTAGGTGGTTGTTGTTGAGGTTGGAAGTTAAGGAAGGGAGGGCGGTTATTTGTAATTCTGAAGAATTAATAAGATGAGGTGGTTAAAGATATGTGTGTATGGGGTGGAAGTGTGGTTTAATAGTTGTTTCGTGTATTATAGATTTCACATTGGGAATTACGGGGGTATTGTGGGTGATGTAGTTTAAAGGAGGTGTGTTTGGGGGTGGGTTGGGTGCTAGGGTTTTATTCATGAGTGGGTGATGCGAGTTTAGATGGTGGGGTTGTTCTAAGGTACATGGGTGGGGGAGGAAGTATAGTAAGTTAGTAAAGTATTGGATCTTAGGGATTGATTGTATTTATAAAGTTTGGTGGAAAAGAATAGATTGGTCTGTACTTGTCATTGTAGTTGGGTAAGGTGGTTTGGGGTAGGGGTTTTGATAGGGTTGAGTTGAGTTTATATAGGGGGGGGGTGTATGTTTTTTAGGGGTTTGGGGGTAGTGTGGGTGGTGTAGTATGAGGTAAAAGATTTTAATATGTGTATCGATATTTTAGTATAAGAACTGGTTGTTGGCTAGTATTGTATTTTTTATGTATAAAGTCTGAATTTTGGGGGACTAAGTTATGGAGAGAAAGGTTTTACTGTGGGGTGTTTGTTGTTCAAATTTTTTTAGTTGTAGGGTTAGTAGGGGGTTTCTAAGCTAATAGTGTGACCACGCGTTTGGTTTTATTTTTAAAATAATGATAGGTTTTTTGATTTGGGGGTTGGTTAGGGGTATGTAATATGTGTTTGCAGTATCATTAGCCAAAAGTCGACATTCGCACCAGGGAAAATTAATAAAAATACTAACAAATAACATTTTTATTTAAACTATTACTATTAAAATTTTAATTTAAAAATTTTCGAGCTTGTTGTTGTAACATGGCGAAATATTAAATGAGTTATGTTGTGGGTGGATTTATTTTTTTGGGGAGGGAGGCGGGATGGAGCGGAGAGGAGGTAGGATTGTATGTTTTGTAGTAGATAAAAAACACATTTCAGTGTCTTGTTGGGGGTTTTTTGTGGGAGAGGTATAATAGTTCTAATGTACACTACACTTGGGATCTCCTTTTATAGAAATACAAGGAGCCCTTTACACATATTTCTGCCTATCAATTAGGATCAGTTATAATTCAAAACTAAACATACCGAAATACTCTCCATGCATTCTTATCTTCAGTTTAGCAGCTTTGACCATTTAGCAGTACAAACTCCTTCAACTAGCAGTATTAAGTAACATTGGCAGTTCTAACTTAATACTGGCAGTACTAACTTTGTACTGGCAGTACTAACTCCTTTAGTACTGTTGGCAGTATAAAGTCATATGAAGATTTATAAACAGCCACGTCACGCAACCTGAGTAAATATGTCAAGTCTTAGGAAGATTGTACTCTAGAACTTTGATTCTAAGAGTTTAATATTGTTATAAGTCTGATTGGAGAGTTTGGAATTATTGTATCACCGTTCGGGCCATCATAATTCAGAGGTCATTCAGTAAATGTTTGAGGAGCTAGGGCACTTTAAATTGTAAACCCAACAACTCAGTCAGAACATAATACCAAGATTAAACCCCTTAATATGAAGCTCTCTAGTATTGCGGTACGATATAGATTTGGGACATGATTTTTAAAAGCACATTGATGATGAATTATATATTAGTTATAACATAATCAGTTTTATGCGTTTTACTCAATAACTGGAAATGATAAGCACGTCAAGCGTTAATTAAATTTATGTCTTATAAGGTTTTGAACACATTTTTATACTTTCTAAAAATGTTACATTTTAGACCCTTAAGAATGAAAAATGGCAAAATATACCTTTAGAGTTTCCACTTTTACGAGTTTGGTCCTTCTAGTTTCAAAGATGTACAAAGTAAACCTTGTACTTTGGATAGAGACATAATAGACCCCTATAGTTATAACTTTAGAAATATGGCAAAAATAGTCCTTGTATTTATAAGTTTTCAAAAAGTTACGATATATACCCTTATGCATGAAAAACGTATCGTTCTTAGTCCAAAATCCATAATAATGATATTTTTCAATATGAAAAGTAATTTGTAGGTTATAGCTTATTAATATAAGCTAAAATATGAAGGTTTAACATAACGAAAGTTTAAAATAACGATTCGTTAGGTTAGAAATCAAAACGGGTCGTTTTAGGGTTAAATAACGAAAACGCGTAGGTTTTTAATTCAAATTCCTTCAAGTCTTGATAAGGTGGTTATAATAACATTAGTTTAACTTAATAGAATATATTATAACAACATTTAACCATTATAACGATTTGATTTAAGAAAAATACAAAATTAGGGTTTTGGGTGCACAGTTTGGATCAAAAAGAGAAAACGCATGGTTTTTGAGTTTTAAAACATTAACAAGAGTATATTTAGGAGCATATGAACATTATAAGAGTGTAGTAGTAGGTATGAAGATCATATAACTTGGGTTTGATCTTTGAAGATCAACAACGGAGGAAAACGGGTCAAAATGGGTAGAAACGCTTCGTACGCCTAGGTTTTTCTTTTTTGGGGCTTCAAGGCTTCAATACTTCTCTTGAATATTATTCTTGGGACTTATTAGGAGCTTCTTGAGTAGAGATATGTTGCTAGTATGGGTTATAGAAGAAGACGTGGGGGATGAGTTAGAATGAAGGGTGTTTGTCCCTATTTATAGTCAAAATTCACCTTGGAGCCCTAGAAACTTAATGCCCAAGTTTAGGACAAGTGGGGGTGATGTGGAGGAGCTATGAACTAAGTTGGAGAGGCTAGGTAGTGAGTATGTAAGCTAGAAATCAAAGAGAAGGATGTGGATCATCCTTGTGGTACCGCGGCTGAAGTGGAGGAAAAGAAAGAGATGTGGCCAATTTTGTGACCAAGGACTCAAAGGAGATGCTTGAACGCAGCTTAGGAAGGAATTAGGAGCATCATTGAGGTGTTTGGATTGCATGGTTAAAGTTTAAAATGGGTCATTTGGAGGGAAACTAGGTGCGGGTTCATTTGAAGTGGGTTAGGGCACGGTTTGAGTTTTTATGCTTAGATTTCATGTACATTTGACTTGTAATGATAGATTAAGGTTTATAAGACTTGTTCTAAGAGTTAATAACAAGATTTGATAGGTGGTTGGGGTTTAAAATGGGTGAAATGAGTAAACGGGTCTAATGTTCCATTTAGGGCACGTATAGGGTTTCTTGGTTTTATTCCGTGTATAATTGAAATGAAATGATGAAATGATGATAGAATATTATTGATAATGTTGTAATTTAAGTTATTACAACTTATTTGAGTGTTGGTTGAGGTTTAAAACGGATAAAAATCAATAAACGGTTCTCGGGTTACTATATAACTCGGGTTAGGGTTTCTCGGTTTAATTTCATGAGATCTTATGATATAAGAATGAATATGGATTATAAATGAAGTGCATGACTTGCTAGTAACTTGTACTTGATGGAGTGTACAAGTTTCCTTAGTAAAACGAAGGTAAAACGGCTATTTTGAATATCGTGCATTAATGACTTGTACTTTATGCTTTAAAGGCTTGTACCTTATTTTGGAGGGAAAGTATATTCAAATGAGATGTTATGATACTTGTTCATGTGATTTGATTGATTGTACATTCATTTTGAATGTGTACTTTACATGAAATTAGGGTTTAAACGTAAACGTTAATGGTTTAAGCTCATATATATGATTGTCATAGGTAGGTTGCGTGAGCTTGTTAATTTTAGTTATGCAAGTTGCGTTGCATATTGAGATATTGACAATGTAAGTAATGTAATAAAGCAAAAAATTTCCCTAAAAAAGTGGTTCATATATAATAGATAGATAGTACATTGTATCTAACTTAATAGATGGATATTTACATTGATGAAAATTGCGAGTTGTTATATTCTACGCTATGTTTCAGTATATTACTAATCTTTTTAAGGACAAAGCAAATTACAATTGAAGAAATAGTTTCTAAGACTTATTTCCCCCTACACTTAAATTGAACATTGTCCCCAATGTTTTAAAAGTACCCGTAAAACGAATAAAGGGAAAAGAAAAAGACGGAAGAAACTAGTATTCCCCTGGTTTTGCTCAATAATGGACAAGAAATAAATGATAAACTGGTTAAATCGTCATCCAAGAATCATCCATATGAAACTCCTAAGAACTCCAAAGCTTTTTCTTATCAAATATAACGTGCAAATCAAAGACAAGAAACAACTATACCTAGCGTAAAATTGACGGGATAATAATATACAATGATAGGATTAAGGGTTTGACATTACGAAAGCAATAAAGATAGGGTGAATGTGCTAGGTGAAATTGTGGTTTTCTGCAAGTTTTAGGAAAATTACAAATTCTAGAAATTATACAAAATTAATTTAAAAAAAAAACGAAGTTTACTGTAGTTGGGCTGGCGACGCCGTCAGGAAAAATCCTGACGCCGTCTCCAGTGTCTGTAAACAATTTTTTTTCTTCGTTTCTTGAAAAATTTTCTGCACGCAAATCCTATTAGTTCTTTCCTGGAAAAATACTGCATAAACCACAAAAACAATTTAACACAATCATATGACTCTAAACATGACACTCAAGACACGAATTAATCTAAACAATTTATTTAATATGTTTGAAATGGTTCTTATAAACCGAATATTTTTCTCTACACTTATTTGATGCAAAATACTTTTGATTGTAATTAAGACGAAGTTAAAGACAATACAAAGCATGATCACGTAATTCAAACATATACAAACAAATGATAAAGAATTAAAACACACATGACACTCTTAAAATGCGGGAAAATAAAATGGACTGGGTTACCTCTCAATAAGCGCTTTTGTTTATTTAATGAGTCTTGTAGCTAGACTTAGAGTCACACGTCCTTACGTGACTTCGTCGATGCTCACATGTCCACGGATGAGCCATTCTTTCATATTCTCATCCATTTGGTATTCGGGACCTAAATTTAAATAATTTTTGTACATCAACTTGTTTTTCTCATGGGAATACCTGAGTCCACTCATTAGATCTCATTGACTGAGTACTAGAATAGGCGAGACCTTACTCCACTCAAAGTTTTTAAGCCTAGGCATGGTGCGAGACATCCGAAAGATGTAAGTGTTAAATATTCTACTAAATGAATTTAAATCCTTAACACAGTCATATTCTAATTGAGTAATAGCTCTAAAGGGTCTTCCCATTACAACATCTGTCATATCTCTTACAATAAATTCCCCTATGTCTTCTAATACTATAAAGTCCGCAACATAGGTGAAACTTCCAACAAACACATAAACATCCCTAACAACAGCAACTAAGTTCCTTCCCATAGTTTCAAGTCCTTATACTATTATAGTGTTATAGGCCTTACGCATAATAATGTTCATTGGCAAGAAGGCATCAAGGCTTTACGCATAATAATGTTCATTGGCAAGAAGGCATCAAAATAGGCAACAAACTTCCTAAAACCAATCATACATGGGAATGCTAAGTCTTCACCATCAAGACTGTTAGTTATCCTATTAGGTAGAAATTTCCCACATTCCCACATTCATCCAACTCATTAAGCACTTCACCATCGTCTAACTCATTGTCTGAATCTAAAAAGGGAGAAACGATGGGTGTATCTATCAATTCATCTTCGGACTCAAGATCATCCATGTCAATTTCATTAGGTAGTGTATGGTCGATATTCTTAAGGTGAGAGTCAATCATGGCTGAGATTGCACGGAGATCATTGATCTCTCGGGTGATCCTAGCGTGGAGTTCGTTTGGTGGGACGGGTACAAATGGATTCGCATTCTCCATGATAGAGAATGGAAGAGTCAATGGAAATTATAAAATAAATACACGAAGAAAAAGATAGACTACGCGAAAGCTAATTGACAGAAAATAAATTCTCACTTGATAGGAATCAAGTGAGTAGACCTAAGCTAAATAAAGCTTGAAACCTAACTATTCCCTATGCAACGGCGCCAAAAACTTGACGTGGGTGTTGCGAACTCACAAAGAAGTTTTACAACTCCCTAGGTAGTGTACCTAACCGTTGTAGTGTAGTATAGGCAAGACTCGGGGTTGTTATCGTTCTCTAGGTGAGTAGGTTGGGAAGGCTCGACCATAATGTAACAAAGGTCTAAGGGGTAATATTATTTTTATGTTTTTATATTTTTAGAAAATAAGTAAAATTCTGGTTTTAAGAGGTTTGGTTTTAAAACTAATTAATCTAAAATTAAATCTAAACTAAATTGGTAGAAACTCGATGGGTAAACAAACGTATTTACTTAATCACGCATTACTCCTTAGTTTGCTTCTTATAATACTATTGCTTTGTCACACTTGTGATGATCTGTGTAAATATTTCCTAAGTCATGAAAGAATTACATGAACCCGCCGTCTATGTAATATTCCATTAAGGCAACGCACAAGTAAGGTAGTATGAAGACTATTACAAGTCCCCTAAGAATACATTACATGCATTAAAATATTTAAGAGGTGATCATCCATAGATGGGTAAGGTAGTATGAAGACTGTTACCGATGGAATCCTTTCTACACAATCGCGTTTCCTTAGATGTCATGCTAATGTAATATTTTATAGCCAGTTTTCTAAAGCCTAACGCGCACATACATCACAAGAAGCAATATTAAAAGGATCTACAAACTAAGTTTCATGCAATCATAAATAAATACTAATAGATCTAGCCTTGCATGTTAAAGAGAAGCGAAGAACAATAATTACTCAAACAACACATAGACATATTGAATGAATAAAAGATAGAGGACTTCACTTGATTAAAACATGAGTAATAGGAGGTTACAAAGGGTTTCGAGAACCCTAAAAACGACCTAAAAACTGCTACAATTCAAACTCTAACGATATGGTTCATCTCCCAAAAGTTGCACACCTAAAACCCTATAATCGAGTTTGTATATATATAGGAAAACGGGCGCGACGGCGTTGCGTTATATTTCTACGCCGTCGCCCCGTCGAATGTTCTAGGGTTTCACTATGTCAGTTAAGTTCTGATGTTGTCTTGATTTCTCTGATGCCGTTACTTGTATATCCTGACGCCTTGATAATGGTTTGTGACGCCGTCTCCAGCCACTGTACGACTATTCTTCTTCGCCTTTGGTGTAGAGTTGTAATCTTGTTCGTTTCTTCCCCAAATGAGCCTAAGTCACGTGTATTTCCTCTAAAAGCTTCCTAAATGCTAAAAACACAAAAACAAATGATTGAGCCCATATTTTGGGCATATTTGCATGATTTAAGGAGTTAAATGACTCTGAAAAAGTGTATAAAATGACACCTCATCAGAAGTCAAAGGTCACTTTGCGTAAACGCATCCTTTCTCTTTACGAAAAGTGCTTTACTTAAGATGCAAAACACTTAGCTTGTTTGCATCAAGATGATTAGTGATCGTGTTAATTGTTGTTTAATCATGTTTTAATTCATATTGACTTATTGTGTTTGTGTTATTTGGAAGTTGATTATACTTTTCTTTTTATCACTTCCCAAACATTAAATGTTTTACAAACTCCCAGATTTCTTACACACTACTTCCCACTAAACAATCCCGAAATCATTTTTTTCCTAACTTTCCAAACAAATGAATATTTATACTTTCCTACACAATCCCAACATTCCCTTTTCACATAACCCATAAACATTCTATCCTATTTTCCTAGATACATTCCCCAATCATATATTGTCTCATCCTTTTTAGATAATATTCCACTTACACTTCCTAACATATTACCATCACTTTGATAATTACCTTCTTCACTCTCACACAAACCTTAAACCACTCCTTCACCACATATAACCTTCCCAAGCTTAAACCCATATGTGCCAACTCACATTCTCTTACACATGTACTTTCTTGTCCCCTACATTCCAACACAGGCTCCTATGTGTCTAATCAACTCATTCTTAACTCACTCACTCACTCACATACTCGCACACACCCATATTTGAATTTGAATTTCAAATATTTCACTCACATACTTTCTAAACTTCCCAAACACACTTTGCCAACTCACACCCCTATATTAACATTCTAATTTGAAATTTAAGTTTGGATAAATCCTTCCTCACATATCACCTTCCTCTCCATAGGCTCCTAAGTGTCAAATCAGCTTCACATCACATCCTTATCATTGCCAACTCACACTTCTCACAAAATACAATTTGAATTTGAATTTCAAATTTAGCCCCTCACAACATAACACTTCCTCACCAAGTTTAGCATATTCCTTTGTGATGTGTCGTTGTGCATAGGTATTATTTGTTATCAAGTTTTACTATTTATATTTTTCTGACTAAACCTAAGAACAACACTAATGGGCAGTATACCTAATCAGTTGTAGATTCGTTGGTAAGTAGGGTGTCAATCACTAAGAGCGAGAACGTTAATATTTAATTATTAGTATTTTAGTTATATAAGTTAGTCCTAAGTTATTCTAAGTTATACCTAAGTTAAACCCAAACTAATGGTAAAAAGGGGTTTTTTAGCCTGAGAGACTAGCACGAGTTTGGGTTTACCTAGACTTAGATAGGGCGAATAACAAACACAAATTTGATAGATAGAAGATAGAGAATCGGTCAAGCCTTATGTAAGGAGAACGTATTAACCATGTTTAATCAAATATAATGCCGGTTTTAGTTTATAAGTGCAATGATTGTCTTGTCTCATTGTTGATATATTATTCCTAGACTTAGGCGGTACTTCTTCCTAAGACCTAGACTTGGCAATTCTGTCATAAACATAAACCTCTTCGCGGTTGCTTATAATCTATCTTAGGAGACAATAATGATGATCTTATCGAATCGTAGCTCAACGAGACTTTACTAACTTATTGCTTAATGGCTCTTTATATACTAGTAGTCCACTTGTCCAAATCTTTACCCAAGGAATCAGAACGTCACTTGTTGATCCGAGGTCACCTGCTAGTCTAAATTGTTCACTAAACCATGAATAAAGACAACACGTTACTTGTGATCCTATTGCTCTAGATATATAAATCGCAATATGGAGAGCTATTCTAGTATCTAGTCCACTTGGTCCGCTTTCTAGACCCAGTTGAATGATAGGTTGTAAACTTAAGCACATAAGCGAGTATAAATTGATAAACATAAGACAACACACAATTTACAAAAAGCAATCAGAATAAACATAAACTGTAACACCCCCAAAAATCAGGACAACGCAGCGGAA
>BQNB010087065.1:0-24719 GCA_026074375.1 Tanacetum coccineum
AACATCAAGAAAATATTTTCGGGTTTTTATATTTTTTACTTTTTATTTTGTTTTTGAATTTTTTTTACAAGTTTGATGTATGATCTTTTTCAAGAATATAACTTTGCCAGACTTTCCAACTGTGTTGGAGTCAAACATCTCATACCAATGCGATGAACTAAGTACTCAAAGCGTTCTTTGGGAAGAGCTTTAGTAAACATATCCGCAAGTTGGTATTCTGTTCCGACAAAGTATAATTCCACCGTTCCTTTTTCAACATGTTCTTTAATAAAATGATATCAGATGTCTATGTGTTTTGTACGCGAATGCTGAACCGGATTGCATGAAATAGCAATAGCGCTCTTTGAATCGCAATACATCGGTATTATGTTGTACTTGTATCCATAGTCCAGTAATTGTGTACGCATCCAGATGAATTGTGCACAACACACAAACAATGATTCATACTCAGCTTCAGCTGTAGACATCGCAGTACAATCTTGATTTTTAGAACTCTATATCACGAGCTTTTCACCTAAGAATTGTAAGCCTCCTGATATGCTTTTGTAGTCATCTTTACATCCTGCATGGTCTGTGATCTATAGATTCCTTACTATATATATATAATATAAATATTATAAATATATAATAGGATAATATCAATAAAATCAATGAAATCCGAGTAGTATAGGATATTCCCGGGTCGTTTATCCCCAACGAGGAATGCAATGGAATGTCGTTTTTGATAATTGATGTTTGAACGACAAAGATTTTGATTGGTTTTCTAAATCTACGGGAAATTTAATGCAATTTAAGGTAACACAAATTTAAACTAAAAATGCAAACGAGAATCCTAAAAACGCGTCTAAATTATCAACTATATCAAAATTAAGCCCTAAAAATGCAACCTTAGTTTCTAAACCTCTAAAATGACAAAAGAAAATTTTCTAAAAAGGAATTATATTCTTTTGACTTTTTAATAATTTTTATGAATTAAAAACCTATTTAATATATTTAAAATATTTTTATAATTAAAAAATAATTTCTAAGATTAATTTAAAAAGCTAAAAATGAAACATAAAATCTAAAAATGATAAAAATGATTTTAAAGTTTGTAATACTCAAAATATTAATTCTAAAACTAAAAACTATATTTTTGTATTTTTTTGAATTAATTTACTATTTTTAAATGACTTTTTAAATTTTTAATCTACAAAAATTAAAGAAAAATAACAAATAATTTGGAAAAATATAAAAAATTACACAAAAGTCCTAATTGATGTCAGGAAGGCAGGAAAAATAAGCTGGTTAACCCAGCTTATCAAATAAGCTCAAAAAAGCTTAAAATAAGCTACGACTTATTTATAAAAAAGGGCTCAAAATGTTGTTAAGTAAATTGTTTGTGCAAACTCTAACAGAAATATCCCAAGGGTGCTAGTGGTAGAGGGTGTTGGTGTTAAAACGTTTGGTTGAGGGAGGTTGAGATCCCAGGTTCGAGCCTTGGCTCACCTAGGGCTTTCCTCCTTCCCAAGTATCAACAATCAAAAAGCATGTTGAAATTAAGAATAAGCCAGAAAAAGCAATTGAAAAAGCTATTTCTTCTTAAACACACACTTAGCAAAATTTTTGACAGAATTTGACAAATGCAAAAAACAACAAATGCAGGTTTACCAAAGCTTGTTTTAACACTTGAACACACTCAAAAACATAACAAACTTATAAAATACAAAAAATTAAACCAATAAGCTTATTAAATAAGCTTAACTCAAACCACAACTTCTTAAAACCTTGATTTTGAGTTTTAGAACTTAAAAACTTAAACAAACTAAATTATATTGCTAATATTATCTAATTAAAGTTGACTCAAAAGCACAAAGCCATTTTTGACCCATTTTGACCCAGTAACATAGTTAAACCAAAAACCCCAAAAAGATTATTCTTGACTTTTTAAACTGAATAAGTTGATTTAAAACCAAACTTTTCAAAGACCAAATGTTATTTAGCTTAAGTTAAACCTAACGAACACATTTAAACCATCAAATAAGCCAGAACATTAAGCTAAACAGTTATGCTAATTTTTAAGCTATTTAAACAGATTTTTGATAAAACTTGCACAAAAGATATCTAAGCTACAATAAGGCATACATAAGCATTCAATAACATAAATAAGCAACAATAAGCACATACAAACAGTAAATAAGCAGAGATAAGCACTAATAAGCAATGCTACAGTAAAATGCAAGAAAATGGAAATTTAGGAACTTACAAAGCCCTTTGTTCTAAACAATGGCAAATAAGCTTTTGTGAATGATTAAACACTTCCAAACAATTATCCTAACACCTCCCATGAGGTTCTAACCCATGGCCATCCAAAATAAACCTTGCTCTAAGATTTTGACAGATTTTGTGATTCTTTATGATTTTCAAAGACTTAATCAATATAAGCTTAGAGTGAGCAAGTAACAGCTTGTTTTGAATAAAAAGTTCTTTTGTGAGCTTATGAAACATTTTTTAAAACATAGAATGCACTTAATTTAAAGACAGGATGACACATGAAAACTTAAATTTCTCATTAACTTAAAATCAGTACAAAGCTTTAAAATAAAAGTACATTAAAAAGGCAATAATTATAAGCTGTAAATTAATTAGATAAAGCTAGATGCCTCCAAGGGCTTACAAGTGATCCTATTTATATAAGAAAATTAGGACTTGGGGGTCTTCACTTGTGCTTCTTCAGTAAGAGTAAACTGAGGTGTGTTTTCTTTGTGAGCGAGTTTAAAAAGTCATCATGTCTATCCATTTAGAGTGGTGCCCAAGTCTTTTGATCATAACCATTCATCTCCTTGTAGTTTTCATTGACTAATGGTGTAACTGGGGATTGCCAGCGTGGCAATGAGCCATGTGATGTGGTGTAAAGGTGGGAAGGTGATGGATTTGTCGTGTGTTGCAGGGGTGAGAGGTAGGAGACACTGAAATAGTAATTTGACGCCAATTTTGGATTTTTGATTTTATCCCTGTTTTGGTGATAAACAGGGTAAGGTTTATGGAAATGGCAATATAAGTCCCTTATTTTGTTATGTTTATTTTCATTGAAAGTACTTTGTGGTGTTATAACTTTAGGAGTTGGCAGAAATGGTCCTTGAGTTTATATGTCTTGTTTGCGCGAATGGTCCTTGTGGACTAACGGACTAACATCAGTTAAGGGATTGGGATTAATTTAGTTAAGTAGGGGTTTGGGCCTTAATATAGCAGTTTTGGGCTGAGTTATATTCATAGGGTTTTTTAGACTTTTTGAATTTCAAAGCCCATTTTGTTAAGTCCATAATAGCTTAATGGGCTGCCCTGACCCATTAGATGGGTACGGGTGGGCCCATTAAGTATTTCTTCGTTTACGGCTTCGGTTTTGACTTTTGATTTCTTGGGTTTGACTTTGGTTGACTTTTTGACTTTGACTTTTTGACTTGTCTTCACGCACTTTCCGTTCTCGTGCTACGTTTTGTTGTTTTGGCTTTGTTTTTGTCATTTCCTTAGATATCCATTACCTGCACAATAAAAATGCAAAATATACAAATACAATGTATTTTTGGTACGTTTTTGGTCATTTAAGTCTGTTTTTAATGGTCAAAGGTATGTGTATTTCAACACATACCAAAATCGTCCATACTAAACTATTGTCGTGTCCTCACGTAATGCTATAAGTAAATACTTAAGAAAAATAGGACTCTTAATCCCCTTTGACTAATTACCTCGAAAAGTAGCTAAGTGTTCGTCAAGGGGAACTAAGGAATCAATAGCTTCGACAAGCCTGTTTTTACCATTTTTAAATATTTACACTTACTACCACTAATATTTTTTATTTTTCTTTTTTCTTTTTCTCAACTAACTAACATGTTTGACTTTCGTTATTTTATAACTTTTAGGGATCATAGAACAAGAAACATTTCAATCCTAAAATGCCCCAAAAAGGATAAATTCATCGTTCTCGACTTTTCACTTATTCCAAACCAAGCTTAAAACGAAATCACCGTTAAATATAAGTTAAGATGCTAACACTACTCATATTTGTAACTAGTGAACTTTTCACTCCCGACAATTATTATATATTAGGTGAATGTGCTATTTCAAATTTCTACCATGGATCAACGTTTTGCAAAGTTTCTATGCTTCACGTTTCACCCTAGAATAATGAGTTTGAAGGCGAGATCATCCCATGTAGCGACTTTTGTCTCAGCACATCCCAACCTTGCGGCTAAGTGACCAGGCTTTTGACACCCCACAGAGACTAGTATAGGGACTCACGGACCTTCGGTTTCAAAAACTCTTAGGTTTCCCGTTTATACATAGCTTATTTAGAAAAAAGCGCAACTTAAAATGAAATAGTCTAAGTTCAAAAGCATATTTAAATTTAAGAAAAACAGATTTTCCCTATATTTATTAAATCACACTTAACATTAAACATAACATTGATGCAATCGTAACCCTCGACCTTTTAGAAGGTTGCAACATCGGTTGTGAGTTGGCAAGATGCAGCAAACTTTTATCAGCCCGCAGTTTATAATTATTATTCATCATTCTTTTTTTTTCATTTTTCATCATTTTTTTCATTTTTTTTTCATTTCACACTTTATTTCACGATATAGAGAAGATTTCTTTTTGTAAAATTTAAGTATAAATTTGAACTAAGACTAAAATTATTGCTGTCGACTACATCTCAAATTCAAAAATTGTTGATTTAAGTTTAATTTCCAAAACTAGCACGTATTATTAGTTCGGTTAGAAGCTTATGGGAGAAAAAGCCACAAATTACATACATGAAGTCTTAAGATTTCCAAATAATCCTTGTTTAGCATCTAATTCATAATTAACTCTATCATTTTTCGTTCTTCATAAATTTCCGCGAATGCTTAGTTTAAAAGTTAAGGAACAAGCTAGAACTCAACACGCTTGATCGAGTCAACATTTATTCTTATACTACCCAGCAGAAAAGTCAAAATAGTGACAAAACACTTATTTTATTTTTGAAAATTTTTAAATTTTTTCATTTTTTAGAATTTTGGTGGTAAATACGAGATTACGTGAAAACAACGGCTGCAGGCACAATCAAATCAAATCGATAGATCCCACCCCATACTAGAACTAAACATTGTCCTCAATGTTTTAAGAAGGGTCTCTACATCACTCTAATCCGTTTATTAAGTATGCTTAAAGATGAGTGTTAGTCGATAAGATTTGGATATTGGATTTCCCGAATGAAGTTGAGGATTTGAAGCTCTTGTAAACGAAGGACAAAACCACGAGCACGTGAGGCTTTAAAAATCCGAGACAATCCTGGACAATCATCACAAAAACATAAGCAAAAGAGAATGGAAGAGGCACACCTCCTCACGATAAAAAACACTTATTCATTAATACAACTGCTAATTAATAATTAGGATAAGCATGGGTTGCCACCCACGAAGTGCTTGTTTAGGGTCACTAAGCTTGAACCATTCCCCAAATTCATTGGTCCTTGGGGAAGGTTTGGAGATCCGGGACAACCATATGTGGTATGTCCCCTCCAAAGTAGTGTTTAAGTCTATGACCATTCACCTTGAAGTTTAGCCTATCGGTTTGAGATAACTCGACGGTGCCATATGGAAAGACTTGGGTTACGGTGAATGGTCCGGACCAACGGGTCTTAAGCTTGCCCGAGAAAATCTTCAATCTAGAGTTAAAGAGGAGGACTCGATCACCGATGTTGAAAACGCGGTTTTTGATCTTGGAGTCATGGATCCTCTTTGTTTTCTCTTTATAGATCAAAGAGTTCTCATAGGCTTGATCACGAAGTTCATTTAATTCATTGAGTTGAACTTTTCGGTGATCGCCCGCGGTCGAAAGGTCAAAGTTTGCATGCTTCAAGGCCCAATAGGCTTTGTGCTCGAGCTCGATCGGTAGATGACATGCCTTTCCGTACATGAGCTTGTAAGGAGTACACCCAATGGGTGTTTTGTAAGAGATACGGAAGGCCCATAGTGCGTCATCTAATTTATCCGACCAAGAGGCACGGTTCTCGCCTACGGTCCTTTCCAAGATTCTTTTCAAACCACGGTTGGAGACTTCCACTTGTCCGCTTGTTTGGGGGTGATACGCGGTAGCAAGACGGTGAGTGACACCGTACTTAAGCATGACCTTTGAGAATTGGTCATTGCAAAAGTGCGTACCGCGATCACTAATGATAGCGCGGGGAGTTCCAAACCCAGCAAAAAGAGATTTTAAAAATTTGCAAACAACTAGGGCGTCGTTGGTGGGGAGCGCTTTTGCTTCAACCCATTTAGACAAGTAATCGACCGCCACAAGTATGTACTTGTTCCCTCGTGAAGATGGGAATGGCCCCATGAAATTGATGCCCCACAGGTCAAATATTTCACAAACTTAGATGGAATTTTGTGGCATTTCATCACGTTGCAAAATGTTTCCTTAACGTTGACAAGTGTCACATCGGGTGACCAAGTCATGGGCATCTCGGTAAATAGTGGGCCAATAAAATCCTGAGTCAAAAACCTTTTTGGCGGTGTAGTTGGCACCGTAATGTCCCCTGGTGGGTCCACTATGGCAAGCTTTGAGGATGTCAATAGCTTCTTGGCCCGAGACACACCGCCAGATCACTTGATCCGCACATATTTTGAACAAATAGGGGTCATCCCAAAAGTAGTGTTTAACATCCTTGAAAAACTTGTTCTTTTGTTGGGACGACATCCCTTTAACAATGAAATTCCCCACGTGGTAATTTGTAAAATCGGCAAACCACGGGGTACTTGAGTCACCACGAAAAGTCACCATATTAAGTGTCTCGAGAGGAAACGTTTCATTTATCTCCTTTGGGTCGAGCACATTTTCATAAGGATTTTCTAATCGGGAAAGATGATCGGCCGCGAGATTCTCGGCTCCTTTTGTGTCAATTACTTTGAATTTGAACTCTTGAAGGAGGAGAACCCACCGGAGCAATCTCGCCTTGGAATCTTTTTTAGCAAAGAGATATTTGAGGGCGGAGTGATCCGTATACACAATGCTTTTGTTCAAGATGAGGTAAGACCAGAATTTTTCAAAGGCCTACACTACGGCTAACATTTCTTTCTCCGTTATGGTGTAATGCGATTCCGCCTCGGTCATTGTTTTACTAGCATAGTGTATAGGCCTAAAGTGCTTTTCATGACGTTGCCCCAAGACCGCACCTATGGAAAAGTCGCTTGCAACGCACATAAGCTCAAAAGGTAAGTCCCAATTAGGGGCAATCAAGATTGGAGCTTGGTAAGTTTTTCTTTAACGTTTCAAAAGCGTGAATACATTCATCGGAGAAGATGAACTGAGTATTTTTCTCAAGAAGATGAGTCATCGGTCGGGAAATTTTGGAAAAATCCTTAATGAACCGTCGGTAGAAACCGGCATGATCGAGAAAACTCCGAATACCCTTGACGGTGGTGGGATGAGGTAACTTAGCAATCACATCGACTTTGGCTTTATCGACCTCAATCCTATTTTTGGAAATCTTATGGCCAAGGACAATACCTTCCTTAACCATAAAATGACTCTTTTCCCAATTTAGACAAAGATTGGTGTCTTCACACCTTTTGAGCATCTTGTCCAAACGAGAGAGGCAATTTCTGAATGAATTCCCAAAGACCAAAAAGTCGTCCATAAAGACTTCCATCATTTTTTCGATCATATCATGAAAGATAGCCATCATACACCTTTGGAACGTGCCCGGTGCATTGCATAAGCCGAAAGGCATGCGACGGTAGGCGAACGTTCCATAAGGACACATGAATGTGGTCTTTTCTTGATCATGAGGGTCGATGGGAATTTGAAAGTAACCCGAGAAACCATCGAGAAAACAATAGTATTCGTTTCCCGCTAGTCTCTCAAGCATTTGGTCCATAAATGGTAGTGGAAAGTGGTCTTTACGGGTGGCGTCATTTAACTTTCGGTAGTCAATGCATACACGCCATCCCGTAACCAATCGAGTAGGAATTAACTCGTTTTCATCATTTTCAACAACGGTAAAGCCACCTTTTTTCGGTACGCAATGTACGGGGCTCACCCAAGGACTATCCGAGATCGGGTAAATTAATCCGGCGTCAAGAAGTTTTTCAACCTCCTTTTTGATGACATCGTGGATTTTCGGATTCACCCGTCTTTGATGTTGGACCGCCGGTTTGTAGTCCTCTTCCATAAGAATCTTGTGAGTACAAAATTCCGGGTTAATACCCTTAATGTCGGAGAGTTTCCAAGCGATGGCTCGCTTGTGTGACTTCAAAACCTTTATGAGAGCGGCTTTTTCCTCGACACTCAAGTCTTTAGCAATTATGACGGGCAACTTGTCGTCACCCTCCAAAAATGCGTACTCAAGATGAGGAGGTAAGTCCTTGAGTTCGACCTCGGGAGGTTCATCAATTGAAGATTTATCATTTTTAGCTTCACAAATTTTAAGTTCTTTTCGAATTTCAGGCAAATACATTCCTTGAGTGGGAGGGGGTAATGATGGATCATCATTAGTTCTTGAGATCGTTATCTTGCATCATCTCCTTGACATGAATCATCTTGATTTGACTTCCTTGATTATACTTGTGCTCTTGTCCACATGCTCATACTTGTTACATTCTTGTTTGAATATATGATTTAAGTCTAACAATCTCCCATTTGTTGATTCTTGATTTGACTTTGTAGCTGGCTCTTTGATAGAGGGGATGATTAGGAATAACTAATCTTGTCGTTGAATGATTGACTTTAGTGCGCTTGAGTATGGCATGTGGTTTATGAATCCGATCTTCGCTTGGAATGAGGCTGCTAACTCCGTCGTCTTATCCTAAAATAAAACAGTCTACCAATAAGAAGATGAATATGCTTTGTCATTCATCTTGACTTCGGTGCATAACTTCGGTTTCCCGTTTTTATAGTTAATTACTATACCTGTGATCAGGTAGATTCAAAGAATCTCCTTGACAGGGTTTCCAGCTCAAAGCATAGGATCTTCTAACACAGATGTATTAGATTCACCATGCTTGCTAGTTCTCATTACCGGAACGTCTCAAAGCAGACAACACGGTAAGAGTGAATCAGATAGTTACTATCTTTCTGATTAAGTCGTCAATTCATTTTACTGGACCAAAATTGGATATCCATTTATTTATCAAAGCTTGTTTCCTATAGAAATTGCAAGTCATCCTACCAAGTGCTTGTTTGATGTTGCTCAAGCAGAGGATTTCCATCTTCATGTGATACTTAAGATCACTCGGATGTTCTGGCATGATCTCATGGAAATGCGTTAGGAATTTTATGTTTACAACTTGTGAACTTTGTGGTGTTCAACAAGTGTATTTTGACATAGTTGTTCACTAATGTGATTTATTAAATTTGATCTCTTCTTGGCTCTAGACTTGATTTTGTGCACATTTGGTTTTTGGTAATCGGAGGTGGAGCAAGTCTGACCACCTATTCAATATTAAACAATTCGGAGTGAGATGTTCAATGATAACGTAGGTTTATCTCCGTGAAAAAATGAGACAGGGTTTCTTTTGAGAGAAACACGAATGGCTGGGAAGGTTTCTTTGTGCATTGCATCACTGGGTCCTGACGCTTTCTTAATATCAACAATCACCATTGTGATTTATGATAGATATGTATTGACCCGGTTTATGCCTAATGTTTGCGGAGGATTCTTTCTTTTCACCCTTTACACATTACATTTCTTTTTCATTCTTCAACCCCTTCATTGCTTTCTTAAGAGTCTTACTAACACCTTTGTTTGTGATTGTTCCCAGTGTGTTAGCTCAATCTTAGTTTTCATACCCGTATACACAATTCTTCTCCAATCCATACCTAAGGACTGCTATTTCTACTATGGAGTGTCTTGGGTAGATCCCTCGGTTTTGATTGGATAGTAGGACTATAACTACCCTAACCACCTTTATGACTTCTGAATCGTCTTGAAATTAATAGGTTGTTTGGGTTATAGAGATCGAACCATAAAACCATTTTTTGACATCGTTATTTTCAAATACTCCCCTACACATGTGCTGAGATTCGAAATTGTGTTTAGCACATGATGGAAAGACGTTGCACTTAGAGTTAAAGATCACATTCGTCCTATATAATAATTTTAATCACATTTTCTCCACTTATTTTAAAATAATATAATCACTTAGTATTTGAAATACCAATAGATTAAAAATTTGCTGAAAAAAATTCCATGGGCTAGAGAAAAAATTTATACTACGTTATTTGCATGGAGATTCAGATTTCTCAGCTCCCACTTCAACAGGTATATGGTGGGATACCTAATATCTTTTAAACTTGACATTGCGAGTAAAAATTGATATGACACCACAAAATGTTGAAGACGGAGTGACATGCCTTAGTGAACAATGTATATTATTATTTGACATTATAATTTCAACCTTTTAATTTCACGAAATGTGTTTGGATACATAAAATTAACATTTATGAGATATTCCCAAAACATTAAAATGCTTTGTTTTAAAAGCTCCCCCTCAGAGATTGATTCACATAAAAAAGATGACATTCTTCTAACGAACTACATTTCTTTGAAAATTATTCGAGGAGGGAGTGTTGAACACCAATTTTAACAAATACAACTTTTTATGGAAAAATACCACAAATATATTGTAGACAGTTTTGACATTGAAAGTTCTTTTTGAAAAATTGTGTTCAACGATTTTAAAAACATGATAGAAGACTTCTCTTCTATTTTAGAGTAAGCGCACTGAGGCGTACACTTCCCTGTGACATTCGAGACCGAGTTATGCACTGAAATGTACATAAGTCATAGAGAAAAATTTAGAAATGACATGTTTTGAAAGCATTTGAAACTCTCGCTCGAACTTCATTTACACACCCGTGTCGATGTTAATCAACATTTCTAGGTACGTAAATGTTATCGATTCCAAGAGACATGTCGAGAAGATTCTTTTTGGTATTTTTGAAATTTTTCTGATTTTATATTTTGTTTTTCTAGGTTTTATATTTTTCTATTTTCTTTTTGTTGGTTTTATATTTTTGTATTTTCTTTTTCAAAATTTTTATAAATAAAAAATAAAGAGATAATAAAAATATTTACAAATCGAAGTTTCCATTAGCAGTGACAGTTGTAGCTAGAGTGGAAGTGGATGAAGTTGAATCAGGTTGTTGTTGACGTTTATTTGATGCATCAGTAGTAGTGACAGCGGAAGACTTTAGAACAACTTGATTTTCTCCATTGAAATAAGTCGTCGACAAGGACTCCCGAATAGCAAAATCCAGTCTTTTGATGTGATACTGTCTCCGCTGCTTGATGTGAACTTCTGTTTTGACATGTGGTTGTGAGGCTTGAATACGTTTTGGTTCAAACGTCATTTGACATTGAGGATCGAGGCCTGAACTGTTGTGAACAGACATCATTTGACATTGAGGTTTGAGGCTTGAACTGATGTGTTCAAACGTCATTACTCTTGTTCATTAGGTTAGAATTCCTTGAAGCCCTGGTTTATGAGATATCAGTCTTTTCAGCAACCAAACTCTGAGTTCTTCCTTTTTAGGATTGAAAGATGTACCTGCACTTAAGTTAGAAGTACCTGCACTGACATCAAGAGTTTGCGCACTTTCATATTGGTTAGTGATATCTGCATTTTGAATCCATTTGGGGGTTTCACTGTCAACCTGTGTGTGCTAGGAATGAATATCTTTCCAGTTGGAAAAAACCCACTAAGACAAACAGGTCCTGAAAATTTTAACCGTCGGTTTCCTCCATAAGGACAAGATCTGAGTGTCATTGTTTTCTCGTTGACAGGGGAAGTCTTTTGATTGAAAACTATGTCCTGTGGGATCTGCTTCTTTTGGTTTCTTAGCACATTCTTATTTGCTCTACGGATTTGTTTATGTTTGTTGTCTTATTGGATGGAACCTTAGCACGTGAGTTTACTTCCTTCAGGAGTTTTGTTATACAAGCATCATGATTTACATTAAAGACACATTTATGACATGTAGAACAAACAAAGTGTTTGGAATCTGAGAAAGAAATAGAACTTTAGAGTGTGATCTGCTTTGGGCACAGCAGTTCTCGTAACTTCGTGTACTCTTAGATACAGGCCCAAACTCCTAGATGTTTGATTGTTTCTCCTAGGTTTTGGTTTGCTACCATCAGCAGTGCTTTGAAATCTAGCAGAAGGCATCACACTAGTTTTTGAGTTCCTATCTCTTTCTTGTGTCTTTTTCCTAGCTTCATCTAGATAGTGATTATGAACCATGTCATTTGAACTAAATCTTGGCATGTTCTTAGAACTATTCCTAGATGAGCTAGATGCAATCACGTGATCAGGTTTTGCAAAGGCGGATTCTGTTTTCTTAGGCAAATAATGTTGAGTGACTGGTTTTGACAATATTTTTTTTTTTACTATCAACTTGGGAGGCAAACCATTGTTTTGACATTTGAGCCCTTTCAGATTTAAACGCATTCGGTTGTCTAACAACTGATTGGTTTCTTAGTGATGGTAACACCGGTTTCCCCAAGACTGATGTTTTATCAAACTTAGTATCTACACTATTTCCTTTTAACTTCCTTAAGTCATTTTTTAAAGCATGCAATTGCAAAAAACTCTTTTTCTGTATCTGAGCTTTTAAATTCAGCATTATTTGCAAGCAAAGATGCTGTATGTTCTGTAGTCCTTAGATCTCGTGATTTTAATAGATATCATAAAATCTTTGTAATGCTGTTTCAAAGATCATTTTTACTTACGTAATGTAGCCATCTGGTTCTATTCGAGTTACATTGTTTCAAGTACATTAATTTCCTTTACATTCTTAGCTTTATTATTGTTTGTTTCAAATTTGACCATGTTGCCCCTGATTTTAAAGATTGTTTGGATATATTTAAGTTCTCAGAGAGCAATGCAATGTGCTTCCATTATTGAAAAACTTTTTGATAAAAATTGGGCAACTGTCTCTTTTGAGCAAAATATTTTCAGACTCGCGTGATTTTTTGAGCATTCAGTGTATGGTTGTCAGGTGATGATCAAGCATAGGAATTTTAACTTGACAAAGTTTCAGGATAACTGGTCAAACCCACCTTAATTAATGAATTTTTGTCCTCAGGATGACTATTGGCCGATAGCAAGATATATTACATCCAACAGTCAATTGTTACCTCAGCATGGCTACTTCATCATAAATGGGGTCTGATATCTGCTTCATCAGCATTTTATCATTTCCCTGAAACCTTGGGGTTGCTGTCATTCTTGCATGTTGAGGCTTGTCCCTAATTGCATTTATGTCGTTCAAACCAAATAGCTCCAATGCGGTTACGTATCAATCTTACTCTTTTGTGTCTGCATCTGTCTTTTATTCACCCTTCGTTCTACCTGTCTTTGATGAACGTTGTTCTTTCAGCAAACGGACTTCTTTAACGATTACCCAGGTGTTGGAGTAGTGTATCCTCTGAAGTATTGAAACTCGATTCCAGTGTATTCAACAAAAGTTCGTGTTGTTATTTGATTGTCATAATCCAAGTGTAAACTTTGAATCGATGAACTTCTGGATACTATCTCGTTGTTCACCACCCAAAGGCATTAATTGTCATGGATCAATCTTCATTGAAATTACATCTTTGTCAAAGTTGCTTTTGTAGTTGATCTACATGAGGAGCATTGTTCTGTGGGGGGAATTGTATTTACATCTGGGAGCCCAAATCCCAACACAAGGTGACATGGAAGCCCGTTTGAATACATGTTCGATGCGAAAGTGCCTTTTAAGTTCAGCTTTTGAAAGAACTTTGATGGTGTGAATGATGAGATCGTATATATGTCAGATGCATCTTTCTTTTGCTTATGACATCTTGTATTTGATTGATGTCCATATTATGTTCAGATTGAAGCTGCTTTTCTATTTGCTGATTTGTGGATGCAGTCTCTGAATTATTTGTTTTCTTCTCAGAAACTAGAGTTTTGTTTGGACACTAAATCAACTTTTAAATGAATCAAGAATTCACTGCTTGTGTTTGATGTGAATGATCTTCTTGTGTCTGCATCAACGTCTTATGTTTCAACAAATGTAGTGTCCGTTGTTGATGAAGAATTATCTAAAGCATGTATTTTCGAATGGAATCTTATGGGTACAGATATTTACATTGATGGTGAGATTGTGAGCGGTGTATATTTCCTCATACGCTTTCGAATTTGAATTGAAAGCATTTTTCAACTTTGTTTTGAGATTAGTCAAAGTAGTTGTTGCAAATCAGTCCTAGTAAGTATATCTTTAGGATAAGATGTTGTTCTGTTAAATCCAAGTATTGGGAGGAGAACATTCTGTGAAGATAGGCATCGTGCCATCAGTCTTGTAAAGTTTCTGAGAGAAAAACTTAAAATAGAGACTGATTTCCTTTAAGACTGTGCCATGCAATTTCTACTTCTTGAAAGTTGTGTCTTCTCTTGAATGTTAGAAATTGAACACGAAGAAACTGTGTCATATTGAAGAACACTTGATGTTTGAGTTTGCAAATTGGTATTTGAATTTGACATTTTGATGAAGTTGTGAATGGATATCGGATCTTAAGTAGGTAAAGTGAGTGTTGTTGTGGATTGTAATCGATTAACGTTTACGAGATTTTACAAATCTTTGATTTAAACCGAGAAAGGAATTGCATCTTTCGCGGGATTTTACAAAATCAAGAAGAAACCGTAAAAATAAAATTTACTTGTTCGGTCCTCTGCTTTCACTGGTTCGGTTCTCAATGAGGTTACTAGTTCGGTCCTATCTAGTTCGGTCCTTGTAGATTTGCTCGTTCGGTCCTTGAGCAAAGAGACTCGTTCGGTCCTATCTAGTTCGGTCCTAAAGCAAGATGCTAGTTCGGTCCTCAATGAAATTCACTCGTTCGGCCCTTGAAAGAATAAACTAGATCGGTCCTGTTTAACAATCTTCTAGTTCGATCCTCGAAGAAATAATCTCGTTCTGTTCAAACACGAGAATGACTCGTTCGATCCTTGATAGAAGTTCACTCGTTCGATCCTTGATAGAAGTTCACTCGTTCGGTCCTTGATAGAAGTTCACTCGTTCGGTCCAAACAAAAAACCACTCGTTCGGTCCAAACAAGAAAATCACTCGTTCGGTTCAAGCAAGAAAATCACTCGTTCGGTCCAAAAAAAAAAAACCACTTGTTCTATTCCTCTTTCCGACCTTGCGTTGTCCTTTCGCTTACATAAGAAAGGACATGAATAAAAACTTTTAAGCCATGAACAAGCCGAACCAATAAGCGTATTTAAAACCAAACAACAAAGGACTTACAAACACAAAACCACGACGGAAACCACACCGAAAAATACCCACACGAAATCAATAGAAAACTAAAAACCACCCGTGCTCATGATACCTAAATGTGATCCCAAAAAAGCTTAATCCATGTCACAACATAAGCTATACCAATAAGCATTAAAGTAGTAGATAGAAAGAAAAGTTGGAAGATTTATTAGTAGAGGAAGGAAAACTAGGAGGTGGAAGAGTACAACACACAAAAAACTATGCAAATGGTATCCAACCACCTTTTTGTGTGGAGAGGGTTCTATTTATACCTTGTAGCATGAGTGGCATGTGGGCTTTTCTAACTTGGGAGGGATTGGCTAAACACGTAGGGCTTTGAGCTAGAACACGGGACAATATTAGATTACCAATCCAAGCACGTTGATCCGACTAGCTATTTATTAAAATGACTATTACGACTAATAAGTCCGATAACATTCTTGTTCGACTTATATAAATTAAGGCTAACATTACGGTAGGTCAATGCATACACGTCACCCGTGAACCAATAGTAGTAGGAATTAACTCGTTTTCATCATTTTCAATAACGGTAAAGCTACCTTTTTTGGTACGCAATGTACGGGGCTCACCTAAGGACTATCCGAGATCAGGTAAACTAATCCGTCGTCAAGAAGTTTTTCAACCTCCTTTTTGATGACATCGTAGATTTTCGGATTCACCCGTCTTTGATGTTGGACCACCAGTTTGTAGTCCTCTTCCATTTAAAATCTCTGTGAGTACAAAAATTCCGGGGTAAACCTTAATTGTCGGAGAGTTTCCAAGCGAGGCTCGCTGTGTGATTCATACTTTAGAGAGCGACTTTTTCTCGACACAAGTCTTTAGCAATTATGACAGCAATCTTGTCGTTCACCCTTCACAAAAATTCTATTCTCAATTATGAAGAGGTAAGGTCCTTGAGTTCGATTAGAGGTTATCAATTGAAGATTTATTCATTTTATAGCTTCACAAATTTTTAAGTTCTTTTGAATTTAGGGCAAATACCCATTCTTGAGTGGGAGGGGGTAATGATGGATCATCATTGAGAAATGCTTCAAGAAGAAGAATGTCCCCCTCCGAGTCGTAATAAGAGTGATTAACTTTCGGTGAAGTTGGATCATCTTCAAGAGAGAGGAAAGCATTGACTTCCTCGAGAAGAAAATCACTATCCCCGAAGGGAGTGAGGGTCGGAGAAGATGTAGAAACGATCGGGCCATCACAAATTTACCATTATAAGGGTGGTATTGACACTCGCGGGTATCAATATGAAAAAAACCGAGAACTCTTGAGAATACTCATCACAAGGCCATTATCTAATTTATGTCTGTTTCGGTTAAACTGATTATCATCATAATTAGAGGAGTATCTCGAAGTTTGATCAAGATTGAATGTTACGGTTTCTTTTCCAACACGAAAGAGTTAACTTCTCCTTCTTAACATCAATCAAAGCCGTCTCGGTATTTATGAAGGGTTCCCAAGAAATTAGGGATCTCGGGGAACGGCATAATGTCTACGACTACAAAGCTCGGCCTGCGGTGGGGGGAATTGGAATCTTTCCTACTTTATACGTAGACATATTCTGGCGATACCGAGGTCTAGCGAACGAGAAATTGACCTGTACGCAACAAGTTCTAAGTGTCATAACAGCGAGGAGTGAGGCTCGGAAGAGAAAGCTTTTTCCATACGGAATAATGTGCATGAGATTAGCTAGCGCCTAGGATCAGCCAAGGTATACACTCCTTCCATTTCGGGAAAAATCACACGGTATGAGAAATTTGCGAGGTCTCTAAGTTTTTTGGGTAACTTTTTGAGGAGGACCACCGAACAATGCTCATTTAAAGGTGTTCTTGATAATTCAAACAATTTTTGTTATTGTAATCAAACTCTTAAGTGTCGAAGCAAATTTAGGCATGAGAATTAAAGCATCCGCGAAGCTAATTTCGAAATGCAAATCTTGAAAGAATTTCTCAATTTGATTGTTAGCTTTTTCGCGGATCTTTTGGTCATTAAGTCTAGACGGATATGGAATTGATGGTTTCTGGCTAGGATTCGAAGCACTAACAGGAGCAACAACGGGCTCAAAAATTAGTACATGAGTTTCAACTTGGACAACCGAAGGTTGGACGTCTTTGATACTTCCGTTATTAGTAGGAGGCACCGTGTCCTTTGTAACCTCGGTTTCATGTTCCACACCTTATGAAGAGAAGAGGGGTTGGAGGTGGAACTTGTTGTCTCATTGTAGAAACGCACTTAGGGTAGTGGATTGCTTTCAAGTACACTTTTTGGTTTAGCACGGTGTGTTAGAAGTGAACACGAGCCGAATACGTAGAGGCAGGTAGGTGGTATTGGTATCGAATTGGTAAGCAATGTTCATTAAATTGGTCATTTGATTTTGCATGTTTTAGGTTTGGTTTTGCATATTTCTCATAACCGCGTCATTAGCTTTGATGTAGTTTTGAAAATCCTCCTTTGACACACCTTGTGTTTGAGGAGTCAGAGCTTGGTAAGCCGGAGGCTACGACTACAAAGTCGGCCGGGAATTAGAACTTTCCTACTTTTACGTAGACATCTTCGGCGATACCGATCGGACAAGAAATTGACCGGTCCGCAAGTTCAAGGGTCATACAAGTAGGAGTGAGTTCCAGAAGAGAAAGCTTTTTCCACACGGATAATGGCATGAAATTAATGCTAGCGCCAAGATCGGCCAAGGCTAAGCACTCATCCATTTCGGGAAAATCACACGGTATGAGAAATTTTTCGGGGTCTCCAAGTTTTTCGGGTAACTTTTTGAGGAGGACCGTTGAACAATGCTCATTTAAAGGTGTTCTTGCTAATTCAAACATTTTTTCTTTGTTGCTAATCAAACTCTTAAGTGTCGAAGCAAATTTAGGCATGAGAATTAAAGCATCCGCCAAGCTAATGTCGAAATGCAAATCTTGAAAGATTTGGTAAAATTTCTCAATTTGATTGTTAGCTTTTTCGCGGATCTTTTGGTCATTAAGTCTAGACGGATATGGAATTGATGGTTTCTGGTTAGGCTTTGAAGCACTAACGGGAGCAACAACGGGCTCAAAAATTGGTACATGAGTTTCAACTTGGACAACCAAAGGTTTGACGTCTTCGGTACTTCCGTTATTAGTAGGAGGTACCGTGTCCTTTGTAACCTCGGTTTCACGTTCCACCACCTTAGGAAGAGAAGAGGGTGGCGGTGGAACTTGAGTCCCATTGTAAGAAATGCCACTTCGGGTAGTGATTGCTTTCAAGTCACTTTTTGGGTTAGCAACGGTGTTGCTAGGAAGAGAACCTGAGCCCGAAGTAGAGGCAGTATTGGTATTAATGAACTTGGTAAGCAAGTCCGTTAAATTGGTCATTTGATTTTGCATGTTTTGGGTTTAGTTTTGCATATTTCTCATAATCGCATCATTAGCTTTGATGTAGTTTTGAAAATCCTCCTTTAACACACCTTGTGTTTGAGGAGTCGGAGCTTGGTAAGCCAGAGGTTGATTAACCGGGGGTCGATAAATTTGGCCTTGGTTGTAATTATTCCCCCGGTTTTAGTTGTAACAGTTTTGGTTATTTCCATGGTTTTGTTGAACGGGAGGAAAACTGGGAGGTCGAATTTGATTTGAAATTTAGGGGTCGGTAACTGGTATTTCCTTGGTTGAAATTAGCTACGGCGGCTTGAGAGACGTATTCTTGAATATTGTCACGATAAACGTTGCCATCGGTGGCGGGACAATTACGGTAAGAATGAGCACCACCGTAAGTTACACAATTTTCCTCGACCGCTTTTACGGTAGCGGGAGCTTGGGATTGGTTTTTCTTATCGAGAAGCAAAGCTTTCACCATATCTTTAAATTCGGCAACATCGGGAGAAATACCGGGGGTAGAATTGATCGTACTCACTTTGGCAACAACCGGGTTGTTTCGTGAATTACGAACTTTGGATTTGCTCTTGATGATTCTTAGGCAATCTCGAGGCATTTTATCCAAAAAATTACCACCCGCGGCAGAATTCAATGAATCTTGATCATTATAGTTCAAAGCATTGTAGAAAGTATCGAGTTGATGTAATTCCGAAAATCCATGATGTGGACATGCCCGAAGAAGATCGTTGAATCGGTCCCATGCCTCATAAAAAGTTTCATCAAATCGTTGTTGAAATCTCGTGATTTCATTTCGAAGGTTTGTTGTTTTGGAGGGAGAGAAAAATTTATTTATGAATTTCGAAAGATCATCCCATGTGAGAATCGATCGAGGGGGTTCTTTTTCAAGCTAAATCTGGGCGGCCCCCTCGAGGGAAAATAGGAAAAGCATAAGCTTAACCGACGTACTCGGGACGTTCGGGCACTTCATCGTAGAAGTGATCTTGTTGAAATATCGAATGTGAGCATGAGGGTCTTCTTTGTCATGTCTAAAAAACTGTTTATTTTGGACAAGATTAAGCAAACCATGCTTAAGCTCAAACTTGTCCGCGATGATCTCGGGAATAACGATTGCATCCTCGTAACCCTCGGTGGGTGCTTCGAGCAATTGCGTCATAGTACGATTATCGGCCATCGTAACTACGGGAGGAGCTTGATTATCAATTGGTTCCACAAGATTAAATGGTTCAACAAAAGTCGGTGGGACTTGTTGTTGTTGACGGTTAGAATTACGGGATTGAGAACGAGTGCGCATGCACTAAAATATAAAAAGAAAATTTATACTAATTTTTTTTTGGTTTTTCAACAATGTATTCACAATTTATTTTAATAACGGACAATGAGATAAGACACTTAAACCTAATAATCAACAAGCTTCTCGGTAACTCTTTAAAGAGAAAAACGCACAAAGGAGCGGAGGAGTAGGAAAGCGCGAAGCTATTAAAAACCTTTCTCCTTTAGGGTCGTAGTTCGTTGGAACGACCCGTTAAAATATTAATTCTAAAACTAAAAACTATTTTTTTGTATTTTTCTGAATTAATTTACTATTTTTAAATGACTTTTAAAAATTTAATCTACGAAAATTAAAGAAAAATAACAAATTAAGTTGGAAAAATATAAAAAATTACACAAAAGTCCTAATTGATGTCAGGAAGGCAGGAAAAATAAGCTAGTTAACCCAGCTTATCAAATAAGCTCAAAAAAGCTTAAAAAATTACACAAAAGTCCTAAGCTAGTCATTTAAGTCCGTTTTTAATGGTCAAAGGTATGTGTATTTAAACACATACCAGTCTGCGTCTGAATATGCAATTAGTTCAAATCCGGAATCTTTCGGCTACCATAGGCCCATGTTATAGGACTATCTTAGGTACCGAAAGAGCCATTTAACCTCTTTGAGGTGTTTGACCATATGACGTGCTTGATAACGAGCACAAACAAAGGTGGCAAAAGCAATATCTGGTCGACTGGCTGTTAGATACATGAGCCCTCCAATCATCTGACGATAAGTCATTTGATCAGTAGGAGTGCCTTATAAATCAGCATCCAGTCTCTTAGTGGCCATATATGTGCTCATAGAGACACATTCACCCATACCATGTTTCTTTAAAAGCTCAATTATGTATTATGACTGACTAATGAATATGCCACGGGGTGATTGATGAACTTGAAGTCCAAGAAAGAACTTAAGTTTACCCATCATAGACATTTCAAAGTTACTTTTCATAATGTTTGCAAAACGTTTTGAAAGATCTAGATTTGTTGATCCAAAAATGATGTCATCGACATATACTTGAACAAGTAATATGTCGGCCCTGTGACATCGTCTAAATAAAGTCGAGTCAACAATACCTTTAGTAAAATGGTGTTCAATCAAGAATGAAGACAGTTTGTCATACCATGCTCGTGGAGCTTGTTGAAATCGTATAGTGCTTTCTTCAACCTGTAGACATGGTCTAGAAAGTCTGGATCGAAAAATCCATCAGGTTGGCTAACATAAACTTCTTCTTTCAATGGACCATTGAGAAATGTAGTCTTAACATCCATCTGAATGATTGTAATATTTTTATGTGCAGCAAAAGCAACGAACATCCGAACGGCTTCAAGATGAGCAACTGGAGCAAAGGATTCCTTAAAATCGATGCCTTCTTCCTGCTTGTAACCCTTTGCAGCAAGATGAGATTTGTTTCGAATAACAATATTTTCTGCATCACTTTTGTTCTTCCAGAGCCATTTAACAGCAATTATATTCTTTCCATCTGGTCTAGAAACGAGTTCCCAAACATCTAGTCTCTCAAATTTATGCAACTCATCTTGCATTGATTCTATCCAGCTGTGATCTCATGATAAGTGTAAAATACGCATATCCGTTAACACCAAAAATGACCCTAAATAACCCAAAACAGACTTAAAATGGCAAAGATATACTTGTTTTTGTGTTTTGTGTGTGCATGTACGGATAAGACAAAAATCACAAGAAAACCGTCAAAAACGGACAAACACGGACACGAGAATCAGAAGAACACAAAAGAAGCCAAGGATTCAAAGCCAAAGCCAAGAAAAGTCAACTATGGTCAAGCTTCAGTCAAAGAAAGTCAAACCTTAGTCAACAGAAGTCAACCACTAGTAGACAAAAATCCCAATAGTTCCGTTTAAGTTCCCCAAGTTCCAAAAGTTACACAAATGGTCCCTAAGGCTTAATGGTCCCTAAATTTATCAAAAACCTTACCCAGATCCAAAGCCCAAAACAAAAGCCCAATTCCTATAGCCCATTACCTTTTATTAAACCACAAGGGTCATTCCTGCCAAAAATGAAAGTCATTTTATACCTAAACATTCATAAACCAAAGACAAGGACTAGTCTTGCAATTACCCCAAACTCACACCCGTTTTTACCCCTTTCAGTTATAAAAAGAGAAATGGCACCAAGAACATGGTTACTGTTCACCCGTCTTCCCTAACTTTACCACACAGTCAAAATCAAAGGGCTTTTCTTAAATAAAGGGTGATTTAGACAATTCAGGGTAAAGAAGAACACGTGTGCAGGGTCACCGCATCATCAAACAAGCTCATTGGTCCAAACCCACATGGGGTATGCCACGTTGGAAGGCTAAAAGCATACAAGGGATGGATTTTTACATTTCAAGTACTCTCAAAAGAAGCACACAAGGTGTCTCACAACGGATTGCCAAGCTAGCAATCCGTGTGAGTTTGATATGATCCAAGGGTGGAAAATTATGATCCAATCATTGAGATGATGAAAGGGCCAAGAATTGAAGGAAGGAGTAACAAACTTTGGGGCTAGAACATTCTTTGGCAGGCTATATAAAGCACTCACCTCTCACACACACAAGGGTGGTAGTTTTTAGTTTTAGAATTTTAGCTTAATTTTCTAGCTTATGTAATTTACCTTAAAAGCTTTTTGTAATTTTCCTTTGAAGTTATGTAATCAAGTTTTATATTAATGAAATCTAGTTTTACCCTTAAATACATTGTCATAAGTTTTTTTTTAAATTTTACACATAAGCTCTTATTTCTTCTCAAATGTTAAGCTATTGTTCTAATAAGCTCATATAAGCTCTTAATAGTCTATAAGCTAATAATTAAGCTTAAGTTTAATCTTAATATACCTAAACCTTAAAATCAGTTAATACCTTAACTATTTGGACTTATAAGCTTTGGAAGAGAAGCCTATCATGGAAGGGCTTCTATGGACTTTACAAGCTAGAGCTTGTAGCTGCTTATTTTTGTGCTTCTGTTTAGCTGAAGCCTGGTAAGTTCTTATTTAATTTCATTGTTCTTAAATTTTAGCTTAAAATCGCTTGATAGTGTAGATTTGCTTAGTTGCTTAAACTGCTTATCTACTTGCTTATTTCATTCTTATATCATCTCATTTTGCTTATTAGTTACATCTTTTAACCTGTTTTTAGCTAATATAGTTTAGATCATAAGTTCCCTTCAATTTTGTCATAATATCATAAAAACCAAAAATAGTAGTGTAACCCTTAGATCTTAAGTCCTAGCTAAATTAGGTTGTTAATTAGTCTTTATTAAGCTTGTTATAAGCTTCTAGAAATCTGGTTTTAAGGTTTTATCAATTGGAATTGAGTTTCATAAGCTTAATTGGATTTTATGCTTTCTAAAGGAGTGTTTGGTATAACTCAGTTTGACCTTTTAAAGTCAAACTAAATTGTGATTTTTGACTTTGTCAGTTTGATACTCATATTAGATTAGGTTTTAAAAAGGATTGGAGGATTAGCTTAAGATAAAAATCAATTTGAGGCTTAATCTTAAGCTATTGCACCATGTTACCTTTTCTACTTGTGTTTGCTTGTGAAAATTTGAACCAAGCCATCCAAGGCTTGGTTCTTGCTTGATTAGAGTTTAGACTCACTCAAATAGAGTGTCTAAGTGCAGTATTACCTCTTAAGGTATCCTGCATTTATGCTTGCCCTTTTGCCATTTGCATCAGCAGTGGTAACACTAAGTTACCACTGCTGTCATTTTTAGGTTTCATTTTAGCTAGAAAATTTAGGCTTTAGGTTTTAAAATTCAGTTCATTTATAGATTAGATATAGCTTCATATAGTTTAGTCCTTGATTTTTAGTTTTTAGCTTAATACTTAGTCCATTTAGCTTTTTAAAGTCATAAAAAAAACCAAAAAGACCAAAAATAGTAGTAATAGTATTAAGCCTTTCAAATTTAGAATTTTAAGTTGTAACATCTGATTTTCTTGTTTAAATTTATAGCTTATAGTTAGGTTAGTTAGTTATCAAAAGCTTAGCTCCTGAATTGGCTTATTGAGCTTTTGAGCTTAAACTGATTTTGAGCTTTTTGAGTTGGTGCCTGAGTTTAGCTTTTTGATCTTCAAATTCAGCTAGGATTAAGTGTTTGTAGCTTAAATAGCTTATCATTTTTAGCTTATGCACATTATAAGCTGCTTAGAACATCTTTTGGTTTTCAAAATGAGCTTATATTAAAGCTTGTGCAAGCTTATAAGTCCAAACAAGCAAAAGTGAGCTTAAACCCTCACTTACTGTAACAGTGATTTCAAAAGCTCTTAGAGAGCTTATTTCTCATTTTTAGCTTATACCTTTTTCATTAAAAGTGCTTAAAATTGTGTCCTTTATAAGTTTCAGCTTTTAGTTTTTGTTAAAAGTTAAAAAATAAAAAATTGGCAAAAAGGGGTGTCTGCCAACCTCGAACCCAAGACCTCTAGTATACAAGCCCAACGTGTTAACCAAGTGTGCTACAATAGCTCATCCGTGAGCTCTTGTACACACTTTCCTTTTATCACTTTCTTAATTCTTTTTTAAGAATAATAAGCCGTAGCTTATTGTTACAATTTAGAAGCTTATTTGTTTAGCTGGGTAAGTTTTCTTAATTTTCTAGTAAACCTTGTTGCATTTAGGACTTTTCCTGAATTTTTCACATTTTTCCCTTTATTTTATTAATTTCTAGGATTTTTCGTAGAGTTAAAATTTAGATAATCAATAAAAAAAA
>BQNB010087066.1:0-23027 GCA_026074375.1 Tanacetum coccineum
ATATTCAACTCTTTCTGACTAAAGATATGCTGAAGACTCTTATGATCCATATAGATGACACTCTTTGTCCTATACAGATCAAACACAACTGCTCCCAGTTTCAAATCATGGGTTGTATAATTCTTTTCATGAATCTTTAACTGCCTAGACGCATATTCTATCATTTTACCTCTCTGCATCAACATGCAGCCTAGTCCTAACCCGGACGCATCACAATATACCACAAAGTCTTCTGGTCTATCGGGGAGAGCTAGAACAGGCGCATTACACAACTTATCCTTTAAATTTTGAAATGCCAATTCTTGTTCCTCACCCCAATCGAAAGTTTTACACTTCTGAGTCAAGATAGTAAGAGACTTAGATATCTTAGAAAATTTCTTAATGAACCTACGGTAATATCCAACCAATCCTAAGAACAAACGAACCTCCGACGGAGTTTTAGGGGCTTTCCAATTCTTAACAGCTTCAATCTTACCATGGTCTACATGAATCCCATTACCATTTATCACATGCCCAAGAAACTACACTTCTCTTAGGCAGAATTCACACTTAGAAAACTTAGCATATAGTTTCTCCTTCCTGAGCAGTTCCAAGACTAACCTTAGGTGTTTTACATGCTCATCTCGAGTCTTAGAGTAGATTAAGATATCGTCTATAAATACTATCACAAACTTATCAAGATACGGCTTAAAAACTATGTTCATCAAATCTATGAACACCGCTGGTGCGTTAGTCAGACCAAAGGGCATTATTGTAAACTTGAAATGTACATAACGAGTACTAAACGCAGTCTTTGGAATGTCATCCTCATGCACTCTCAGCTCAGCTGATGGATCCACCAGAAATTAAGATCTAGTCTTTGAGAAAAACTGCGACCCTTAGCAGTTGGTTAAATAATCATCAATCCTAAAAGCAATAGGCGATTCTTAAAAACAGTCAACTTTGTTTCAATCCCCAATACCATATATAATCTCAAAAAGTATCATCCTTCTTTTTTCCTAAACAACATCGGCGCTCCCCCCAAGGCGATGAGATATCGGTCCGAATGAAACTTTGTCTTGGAGTTCCTTAGTATGGTCTCGACAACTCCTCCAATTCAAAGGTGCCCAAACGATAATGAATAACTTGTAATCGTTACACCTCTAGGATTAACTCAAATCCTTGAACACAATTCCCCCTAGAGGTGGCAATCCTAAAAATCATCCTAAAGACCACGAGAAAAAATCTCTAACCACAACAAGTCTCTTCTTGTTTCTTAAACGCAACCTTAGCACGTCATTAAAAGTCCAACGCTATCCCATCTCTTACGGTCATTCTCCTAATACTTTAAGCCTCTTGCCATCTAGTAGTTTTTATCCTCACTACTTTCTCATGACAAATTATTTCAGCCAATGATCAGACAACCAATCCATACCTATAATCACATCAAAACTCCCATGTCCAAATGGTATCAAATCAATGTCAATGACATGACCCTTGGATTCAAGATTTCAACCCTTAAATAACCTTATCATCTCTACTAGGCTGCAACGCTAGCTATCCTCAAATCTCATATCTGAAACCTAATTCACTAGGCGCTATTCTTAACAATTTAAAAAAGTAGTAGAAACAAAGCTATATCGGCACCAAAGGTCAAATAAGTGCAGTGGCAAAATGATTGTTCAAATTAAAACGAGCCCTCCCACAAAGTACAGATCCTTGCGAGCTTCCTCTGCTCCCAAAATTATTAAATACTTATATATTACTCGACACGCTTTTGACGTTTTATCAACCCCCCCTTCTTGCTACTAATGGACGCACCACAAGGACCATGTAGTCCTTGGTTCACAAACTTGTTAACCATTCCAAGCCTTAACCCTTATACTTTTCTATATATACTTTAAATTATCACACAATAGGGTTTCAAGATCATTTCTAAGCCTCTCAAAAAGCTCGCATCTCTTTCTTTTCCTCTCTTTGGTTTCCCCAAACAACACACACAAAAACACTTCTATAGTTTTGATTTCAAGCAAGATTTACACATTCCAATCTCATTTCTAACTATATCTAAGGGTGCTCTAATGGTTTGATCATTGTTTTCAAGGGTTTGCAACATTTCAAGAAGTTAAGGTTTTGTTATTTCAAGAGTGTTTTGTAAGATCATCTTGGGGTTTTATAGATTTAAGATTTTGATTAGATCTTGTGTGTTACTTGACTCACCTTATTTTTGTAAGTGTTCTATTACATTTCTTATGATTTCTTTATGGTTCTTAAATCATTCTCAAGTTTTAAGGCTTATGTGTTTGTGGTTTTTGAAAATAAACAAGTATAACATAAACTAGTATTGTTTTATGGTTCTTTGGTTTACAAAAGGTTTTGGTTATGAGTATGAGTGATCATGAGTGTTGAAACAATATAAATGATAGGATTAGGTTAATATTGATTGTGGTTTTGATGGAGAAATATTAATGGATAGAGATTAGGGCTAGAATAGGCACTAATGCGAAGTTTGGGTGATTTTTGGTTGCGTTTTAGCGAATAAAGCTTGTTGTCCAAATCTTTAACCTAGGCTAAAGGATGTTTAAAAATATTTTAAGGTGTTAGAAACATAAGATTATGATAGTATATGATTCCCCGGTCGTTTCGGTATAAAGAACGCTAAAAACGGACACATAACGAATGAGATACGGTCGTTAGAAGTTTAAAACATTTTTCGACAAAACACTATAACAAGCTTGCTGTTTGGAATTATAAATGAGGTTTTCGGATACTTTCGGACATTTTTGAGGTTTTAAAACATTGGCAAAATATATAGAAACACTAGTAAACTAACTAGAGTCATTAGAAATGTTAAGAACTTATTTATGTGATGTTGGGATGTATGAAAACGTAGGGTTCTAAAAATAGTAACTTTTGGTATACTTTGACGAGACGGATATAGAAGTTATGCGTTTAAGATGCATTGTGATTTTTTGAGAATATGGAAACTAACAAATATAGGGGACGGTATTAACGTCCCAAAATACTTAACTTTCCTAAAATTGAAACTTCCTAAAAATAGTAACTTTTGAATAAACGTCGGGATTTAATGTAAACTTGTACTTTTCACTCGATTATGTTTTCTTAAACAAACTAAGACACAAACACACATGAATGCCTTCTCGTTGATAAGCTTTTCGCTTTTGATTTCGTATATCATATCTTAGTCCTAAAACGCGTCATTCCTTTAGGTGACGGCTAGGATTGTGTATCATCTTTATCTTACGTGAATATCATTCGCTCATCGCTCTAAGGTGAGTTCATAGCCCCATGTTTTATGATTTCAACTTTACTATTTTGGGGTGACAAACATTACTTGTTTTAAACTTTGGACACAAGTGTTTTCAGTTATCATTTCCTGTTTACGTGTTGCCTAAGTAGCGATTAGACCACTATCATGCCCGAATCATCATGAACCGTTAATTACTTATGACCGACCGATTGAGTAAGTAAGCGAGAATGTTATAGATAGATCTATTTGAGACTAATTATCCCTATCTGGTTAAGCAAGCACTTACTTGTTTCTGTGTCGATGAACGAACAAATATATATCATGCCGAAAACTCTTTGGGGTGTCTTGGTCAGACATCTGTAGGGCAGCATGATCACTTTGCATACTATATGTATCTCTTAATTTAGCATCGGTGGCATGAGCTTAGCGCAACGTAAATACTTTTCATGTGATATTGTATCCGTTATAATAGTCACATCACTTTTAAATCTTGTGGTCCAACCTTACATCAATTTTAACCTATGATTTCACCAACTTTATGTTGACTGTTTTAAGAATGTTTTCTCAGGTGCTTAGCAGGATTGTTCTTGAAGTGCTATTTGATGTTGCATGCGTTGCTGGATTTTTTTCAAGAATGTTTATCTTTAAACTTAAATACTCGTTGTCTTAAAAACATGTTATGATTCCGCTGCATTTTACTTAAGTTTCCGTTAAAACTATTTCATTTATGTCAAGAATATTGTAAGACTTATTTTGATTTATCCAAAGCAACGAGTTATTTTTTATCAAACGTCCATATAGTGGTCGTTCACTTGATCTTATGTGATGCATGCGATGACGTCACGCCTCCTGACACGTATTCCGTCCAGGCCCCGTTTGAGGGTGTGACACAAGAAACCACACAAATAACAAAGAATAAGGAATTCGGATAAAACCCTCAAAGGGGCCCAACCGGGACTTCAAGAGAAACACTTTTATTTTATAAACTCATCATCTAATATCTTTTAAAACCTAAACCTGTTACATTTATAGGTTAAAAGTGTCTTAAAGAGAAAGTCAAGAATCACTTTCAAATAAAGAAACAAATCAATTCTTAAAATCGAAACACATCTTCAATAAAAATAACAAAAATAATAATATTAAAAAAGATAGATAGACAATTATAAATTGTCGTTTTTACCCTTCAATCTCTTCGAAATAATTAAATACTTAACTTCACGTGTTAACCGAAAAACCGACGGCTAAGCCAAAGGAGCTGGAGCTCGAACGTGCCCTGCATCAATATAATTTATAAGTTCTTTTATAAATTGCTAACTTGAAAGATGCTTGTTATCGTACATTTATAACAATTAAAATTAGAAAGTCTAAAATTTATCCAACTTCATATAACGAGACACAGTTTACAACAACATCATTATTTTATTGCCAAAGTGCTTCTTTATGAATGCTTAGTATGTATTGTTGAAGCTAGAATTTGCAAATTTCATTTACTTATTGGTGCCACAATATACATGTATAGTAATTCATTCAAATAACAAAAAACATCTAATGGAGCTTGTGATACCTGACGCCCCCAACAAACAAAACATACATATGAATTAATTACTTAAAGTCACACAATTATGAATTATCCACTCTCGCGGGAGTTGTATTTTAACTACAGTGATTTGGATTTGGGAGTTGGAAGTGACATTTACGAAGAAGCAAATGTTTAGGGTGAAAGGTATTGGATGAGTGACAATTTTCAGAAGTTGATACAAATCAAGGCTAGAGTTGATCCAAATAATTTATTTAGGCACCCACAAAGTATCCCAGTTATCCCAGTTATTTGTGTGTAATATCTTGCTTTAAGCATCTAAGCCTCGTTTGTTTGTTCTAACATTATATGAGGTATGAAATCTTCTCATGCATGCAAAATAAAGTTATGCTCATGAACTCAGTAATATAATTACCGTAACATGGGATAAAAAATTACAAAAATATAATACCTGACTCGACAATGTTTGCAAGCTTATGGTCTATTTATACTTACTATTGAAAATGATAAAATGAATTTGTAACTACAAAATCAAACAAAAAGTCTATACTAATTACTCTCAATTATCACAAAGATAATGAAAGGATGCTTAAAAATCCATTTTGCTTACTTTAACTTAACACTTCATATTCACTAAAAACATACCTCAAAGAAGAAGTTAAAAAACCAAAAAATTATGAATATATCTCCATAATAAATCTAGAGGCTCAATCTTTTAGTATAATAGATGTTGCATTACAAATTCAAAAATTGAAAGACCAAACCACGATAAACGAAACAAAAACCAAAAAACCAAAATTAAACCGAAAACCAAACCTATAACAACCAAAACCAAACGGTTTCTAAAAATTAAAAACCAAATATTTTGTGTTTGGTTTTGGTTTTATCATGAAACCGAACCATACTCAAATGGAAGTTTGGAATTGGTCAAAATATTTACGTAGCGTTTGGTACGTCGTAATGAGAGGGGAAATGTAAAAGTTTATTACGAGGGAATAAAAAATTATGTTTGTTTACAACTATAGAATACAATGACTCATTACATAGAATCACTCATTACATCAAGGGTCTGTTTGGTATGACGGAATAAAATAGCGACGGAATGGAATGAAAGTCGTAATGGAATAAATGAAGTAATTGAATGAAGCATCGAAATAATTATTATGTTTGGTTCTTGTGATAGAAATGAATGTAATCAATAATAAAAAAGACTAAAATAACCTTGATGATAATTTTTTTTATTTGGTGGGTATTTAATGAAGGGTATTTGTGTAATTATGATTCCATTACAATATGTAATGAAAAAAAAGGTACCCCTAATGAATAAATATGGTTATTTTTGATGTAATGAGTGATTCCATGTAATCAGTTATTGCATTCTATAGTTGTAAACAAATATACTTTTTTCATTCCGTTGTAATAAGTTTTTCCATTCCCCCTCTCATTACCATGTACCAAACGCTACGCAAAAATCACCATATTCATTCATTAGGGATACCTTGTTTTTTTCATTACATCTGGTAATGGTATCGTAACCACACAAAAACCCTTCATTAACTACCTATCAAACAAAATTTTTTATCATCAAAGGCTATTTTGATTACATTCCTTTCAATCACAACAACCAAACATAATTATAATTGTAATGCGCCATTTAAAAGGTGAATTAGCACCTCATATATAAAAGCTTATATCGTGACATCCAAAAACCCCATGTATGATTCTGAAAGACTTAAAAGGTTGCCTTCTCATTCATTAATCAACCGTATATATATATACAAAGAGTCCAAGGAGTCATATGACTAACTCATGATTATCCCATCAGACTTTTATGGAATAAATATAAAAAGTGATTTACATACTAAAGATAAATATAAATATATTGCTAAAATGTATCTAATAGTCCTCCTCAGTCAAAGCGGGGGGTGAACGAATGCTTAGACTGGCTCAAAACTCGTCAAACAATACCAGTGGGAGTCCTTTAGCAAAAATGTCGGCTATTTGAAACAGCGTAGGAACATGCAGGACGCGTACTTGACCACAAACCTTCTCATGTACAAAGTGAATATCCATTTCAATATACTTAGTACATTGATGTTCAACCGGGTTACTGGATAGAAACATAGCACTTACATTGTCACAAAAACACAAGAGTTGCTTTTGGAATAACTATAAAGCTCAAGAAGCAGATTTCAAAGCCAACAAGACTCCAAGATAACATTACCTACGCCACGGTACTCGGCTTCCACACTAGAACGAGATAGTGTAGCTTGTATTTTAAAAGACCAAGAAATTAAGTTGTCACCCATAAATACACCATATCCCGATGTAGAACAGCGAGTATCAGGACAACCACCCCAATCAGCATCTGTGTATGCAACAAGATTATGTGTGGCAGACCTGGTTAGATGCAAACCATAAGAAAGTATACCTTGCAGATAGCAGATAATTCGCTTTAAGGCATGCATGTGAGTGTCACATGGATCATGCATGTGTAAGCAAATTTGTTGTACCATATAAGAAATGTTGGGTCGAGTAAAAGTAAGGTATTGCAACGCACCCGCAAGACTACGAAAATGTGTAGGATCGGGGTAAGGTTTACCCGAATTAGCACTAAGCTTACCTTTGGTATCAATGGGCATATGAACCAAGTTACATGAAGAAATACCAGCTCTTGCAATAATATCTCTAGCATAATTTTGTTGACTAAGAAAGAGACCATGTAAATGCCGAGTAACTGAAATGCCCAAGAATGAACTTAACGGTCCAAGATCTTTCATTGCAAACTCGCGATCTAAAAGGGACATGAGAGATGTCCGAAGAGCAACAATAGAAGTGACGAGTATTATATCGTCAACATAAAGAAGTAAATAAGCCACACCATGCTTGTTGTGATAAATAAACAAAGAATGATCATATTTGTTGTGCATATATCCAATACTAGAGACAAAATCCGCAAATCGTTGGTACCATGCGTGTGGAGCCTATTTTAAACCATAAAGGGACTTCTTTAGAAGACACACATGATCGGGATGTTGAGGATCCCGAAATCCCATTAGTTGATGCATGTATACTGTTTCTTGTAGATTTCCATGCAAAAATGCATTCTTGACATCCAATAGATGAATATATCATGACTTAGAAAGAGCAAGACTGAGTACGGTGCGGGTGGTGCCGGCTTAACGACCAGACTAAATGTGTCTTAACAATCAACACTAACTTTCTGAGACCTGCCATCACCAACAAGACGAGCTTTGTATCGCTCAAAAGAATCGTTAGATTTCATTTTATGTCGATAAATCCACATAGACTGAATAACATGCATATCGGGAGTACGAGGTACCAAAACCCATGTCTTATTATCAATTAGAGGTTTGTATTCATCATTCATGTCATGGTTCCAATTAGGGTCAGACAAGGCTTGTTACGAATTTTTTGGTAAGGGAGAAAGAGTGGTAGAAGCCGTCAAACTAAAAGTTACCTTGGTTTTGGTGATACGAGACATGCTTCGTATGGTCATAGATCGAATAGGACTGGGACACGAGACTACTGGTGTGACATATGTGCCTTGAGCAGGTTAGTCAAACCATCAGTATTGACTTGAATATCATTATGTGCTATAATAATTATGTGTTTATGTGATCTTATATGAGTTTGGCTACCAATTCGTGGAGCGTGATCGTCTCATTATGATTGAGTTTATGTTTGTTACGAGTATTTTCATTTTGTTCACATTTTAGTGATAATGAAAATGATGGTATAATTCTATGTGTGTATGTATTTATATGTATATGTATACGTATTTATATCTTTAAGTGTTAGTAGTTAGTAAAATTAAAAATTTAGTTTAGAAAATATAGAAATTAGAACTTAGTTTTATTAAGTTAGTAAAATAAACTTAGAAATGAAATTTATTTATAGTTATTTAATTTAGTTTTAATTAAAAAGGTAGAATAAAGGATTTTTATAAAAATGTCAAAATTAAGGGTTGAATGTGTAATTAATAATAATTAAAAAATAATATATATATATATATATATATATATATATATATATATATATATATATGGGACGATCGGTTTAGGGAGAAAAAGGGGGAAAGAAGACCCAATTTTAGTCAAAGTCGGATTTTAATTAGGTAATTATCTAAACCTTTTTATTTTCACTATAAATACAAACCCTCCTCCCCTTTTTTTGTGAAATCAGTTGAACCAAGCAGAGAGAAAAAAATATATTTTTTTTATCAAGATTTAAGTTGGTGATTTGTGTAATCAAATCAAGGTTTTAGGTAAGTTCTTAAACCCTTTTTAATTAATCTTCTTTAGTTTTCTTGTATCAATTAATATGGTGGATCATTAGGGTTTTAAAAACTTCTGTAATTAAGAATATATTAATCATGCTAGAGTGGTTAGGGTTTAATTAGGATCATATTGGTGTAATTGGTTAGGGTTAGATCGCGTTAATTTATGATTTAAGATTTGGCAGATTTTAGGGTTGTGTTCAACGGAAGTTATCTTAATGATAAAAAGGTTTTTCTTTATGAATCTTATATCCATTGATAAGTTCAGAAAATCTAGTTTCCAAAAAGTCCAGACCCAAAAGGTTTTGAGGTGGGGGAAGTTAGTCAAATAATTTTCTTAAGAAAAGTTGTCAAAACAGTAAATACAAGTCAGATTTAGGTCTGATTCCGGGGAGTAAATACTTAAAATTCAAATTATGGTTAGCAAAACATCATAGGTCATATTTTAGGTGTCTATTAACTCCGGTTCGAAGGGATAACGCTAAAACATTTTCTAAGTATTTTTAAGGACGTCAAACTTTTTGGTGTGTGTTCATATCCGAATCTGAGTACTTTGTAATGATGAATTTTTATAAAATAGTCCCACTTAGTATTATTTTCTCTAAAAAATCACAATATCTTACAACTCATTGGGGAGCTATGGGATGTAAGGAGAACCATCAATTAGGTGTTTTAGTATTTTATTTGTGGTCATAAAGTGACTACAAAATTCATCCAGAAACTGTGAAAGTGGAAGTTAATGAATAAGGTCATATAAGGTATGAAAAGTATATGGGAGATGTATTTAAAGGATTATAAACTTATTATAAGGTCTAGAAGTCCATCATATGATTGTTACATTGGCTTGGGCATTAGCCTAACCGAGTGTAACTTGGGTTTTTGTTGTGTTTAGATTGTGTGCAAGAGTTTGTCAAGTAGTTAAGCATCAGGTGAGTTTTATAGTCCCATTTTTACTATGTTTTATTGGGATAGAAATGATGCAAAATATGTTTTGAAATGTTTTAATTGTTGTGATTATGTGGTTTAATTGACGCATGGACTTTTATGTAACTATTATATGTTATGTACTAAATGTTGTGTGTTTTGGATCGGGGGTAACGTTCCTACCCATTATGACTTCGGATGATGATTCTACCCATGACTTTGAGATTATGACTTTGGGTGATGATTCTACCTATGACTTTCAAATGATGACTTCGGGTAATGTTCCTACCCATGATTGTGAGGCTTCGAGACTTGGATCGTGGTATACGTTCCATCCTAGATTTGGTTGTTTTGGACGAATACATGTTATCCTGTGTAATAGTAAGCTTAACTGTCCTGCCATGTTCTGTTTTTATAATCACAGTAATTTACTTTAAGCTTGAATTATGTGTCGTAAACCTATGACTCTCACCAACCGTTGTGTTGACATTTTAAGCATCATTTTCAAGTGAGCATGTTGAGGGTTTTGAAGCTAAAAGTGGCTAGAGAGACCTTAGGATTGCATATGGAGTCTATCTTCTTATTTTTGTTTCGTACTTGTTTATTAGATTCTTATTGAATGTCGTTTGATTTTCTTAGGTTTGTAAGACATATTAAGTCTATGTATTAATGAGACCCTTTTACATTAATGTAAGATTCCTTTGTTTTCGGTATTGTCATGACACATCGTGTCTTTTATATTTAGTTATGCATGTAGTGATTCTCTATTGTTGACACCATTGTGTTGTGATGATATCCATGAAGTTACGCCTCGCGTTTCCGCCTTGGCGGGGTGTGACAGGCTTTGGATCGTGGGTAACGTTCCTACCTAATGATATGGTTTGGATCGAGGGTAACGTGTAACACCCCCATTTTTACATATATCAGCGGAAGCTGATCTGGGTTTTAACTTAGGTACATTCAGTCTTAATATAGAAAACGATATCAAAAAGAGTTGTTTTTGAAAATAAGTTACCATTCATTATTTCATCAGAGTTTTTACAAACGAGAGGTTCCCAAAATCTATACAATAAAGTTTGAATGATAACGGTTTTTCCATCTTCATGTCCTCGCCACTCCGTGCCATTAGTTACCTGAGATAAAACATGCTAAAAAGTCAACACAAAGGTTGAGTGAAATCTATAGGTTTAAGTAATATAATTTGAATGCAAATGCGATATTTGGGTTACGTTGATATACACCCAGTATTGAAAACATATTTATTATTGCCATTAGCTCATGAATCCGAAGCCTTAGGGTATGGTGATACGTTATAGCCCCTGCGGGTACCTTTTGCAATTGGTTACACGTAACTGGGTACACCAACGGGGAGTCCAGCCCAAATAGATCTATTCACATCATTCGCGCTTACTATGGAGAGTAATTAACGGTTCATGATTATGGGGACTTAAAGGCAAAGCAGTTACTTAGGCAATAGTAAATTGAAATAGCATACAGAAATAATTGCATTCATGTTTATAGCATGTATCCCCCTCGCGGGTTTATAAAAAGATTGAAATGCGAGGCTATGAACTCACCTGAACAGTTATAGGGAAATTGATAGCAAATGTATATGAAATGAAAGTAACGGCTTCGTCACGGGCAACCTGGGGTAATATATGTCAAGTCTTAGTTTGATTGAATATGTAAGATTTTACATTGATGTCGGTTTTGATATTAAAATTATCATAACACCGTTCGGGCCATCATAATTCAGAAGTCATTCAGTAAACGTTTGAGGAGCTAGGGCACTTTAAATCGTAAACCCAACAACTCAGTCAGAACGTAATACCAAGATGAAACTCCTTAATATGAAGCTCCCTAGTATTGTGGTATGATATGAATCCGGGACATGATTTTTAAAAGCACATCGATGATGAATGATATAATAGTTATAACATAAGCAGTTTTAAGCATTTTATTCAATATCTGGAAACGTTAAGCACGTCAAGCGTTAATTAAAGTTATGTCTTGTAATGTTTTGAATGTGTTTTTATACTTTTTCAAAATGTTACATTTTAGACCCTTGAGTTTGATTAAATAAATAAATAGATAATAATAAATAAATAAATAAATAAATAATAATAATATATTTTTAAATATATAATTAAAAATAATTTTTAAATAAATAAATAAATGTTTTTAAATAAATAATAAATATAGTTTTTAAATAAATAAATAAATAATATAACTTTAAAATAAATAAATAAATATAATTTAAAAAATATATAAATAAAAATTAATAATAATAATAATAAAAATTTATTTTTGATGATAAAAATATCAAATTCCATGGAATTTGAAACTTTCCTTCCGTTTTAGGATGAAATGTTAATTCCACACATAAAGGAATTTGTGTTATTTTATTACATTAATTTCGCGAACCAAACACACTATGGAATTGGAATCAGATTTTGAATTCAAACATTCCGCCAACCAAACACGTTTTGGAATTGGAATCAGATTCCAATTCCATAAGAATGCTGAAGATTCCGCGAACCAAACGCACCCTGTATTTTCCCTTTTGCAACTTTTTGGCTAACATAATTGTTCATAAAGAAATTTCTTTCGTCAATATCAGAATTCTTATTTCTAAAGAGAACATAAGGTACTTTTTTTTATAATAAATGTCTTAAAGGCAGCCTTCATACTTTTTTAAACATCTAACCGAATGCTTTTTAGGTTTACAACATTGATTTTGAATATAAAATTATTTAAATCAGTGTTCTTAAAAATGACTTGCTCATCTAAGGTGAAAGGTACATTGATTTTGCTCAATTGTTCGTTGTTTTTTAATGTTCAGTTTTTTTTTTTGAACGGCGATTTATTAAAACACTAGCAAGGAGCTAGATCAAACAAGAACAATATAAGGGTTCTTAAGCCAATCGTCCCACTTGAACGACGTTTTACATCTGAATTTACACCAATAAAAAGAACTAGAAACTAAATTATCAAATATCAGCGCCTTTTCAGGGATCTTCTTATCAAACAGAAGCTTGTTGCGAAAGTTCCACATATACCACCACAAACCATAGTATACACCCTCAAGAACGCCTTTGAGATTGGATTGAATCCGAATAGAAACCAACCAAACTTGCCATTCCTCGTAAGAATTCACATCCGAATAGTCAATATTCCACCAAGAAGATATCTTACGCATAATCTTATTTACATTAACAAGCAAATGAACCCGCGCGTTGCGGCGGGGCTAATTTTTTCTTGAATAATTTTTTTTACGTTTCGGGGAGTTTTTTTGGGCGATGCGTTATGCGGGGCTAATTTTTAATTTTTTTTTTTGTATGATTCGGGGAAAAAATTTTGCGTTGGGACGGGCTAAATATTTTCCCGAATATTTTCTTTTTTCTGGACGGTTTTGTAAATTTTTTTACGGGAATTTTTGTGTAAGAAAATCGTAAATAGTTAAAAGGTGAGGGTCCGTTTTGTATTTTTTTTTACTTTGGGCCAGATTTTAGGCTATTTTTGGGTTTTTTTTTCTCAGCCAAAGATTTAGAGTTGCATCTCATCAATTCCACTTCACGGCTTTTCTTTGAATGAGTTTCTAAAACTTGACGCATTCAATTTGAAACTAATATAGATCCTATTCAACTCAAGAGACTGAACTACGTGGAACAGCTCTTTGATGACACCATCGGCCTCATAACCAATTGTCGACCCAGAACTATGGTGTATCTCCCCATTCCCCAGGCATCACAATCGGATGTAAACCAGGCAACATTATGACCCGCCTTATAACACCCTTAATTCGTAAACTATCGATGTCCATCAGGTCGAACTCCACAGAAACACCTTGTCAAATTCCGTCCTCCCATAAATACCTTAACACTTTAGTTCCATAAGAACATTTCTGAGAATATAATCGACAAACTCAATTGGGCATGAGAACCTCTATTTAAGGGCAAACAAGCTTGAAACCCCTAAACCCCCTTTATCCTTCGGAGTTAGGACCTTGTTCCACTTTACCCAAGAAGCTTTGTTACTCTTTGGATCCTGGCCATTAAAGAACCGACTACGAATAGATTCAAGGATTTTAAGAATACTTAAGGGAACCTTAAAAATAGACATATGGAAGATTGTCTATAGATCTAACACGTACTTAAGAAAGTGAGACTGCCTTCCGATTGAAAGGATTTTCATCTTCCATCTAGAAAGACGATAACACCTGTCCTTCACTTCTTTCCAAGCTTGCCTTTCTTGACATATTTCCCCCCAACTTCGTACCCAAATAATGAATGGATTTTTAAGACAAGACACCCAAGTTTAGAAGCCGCGTTTTTAACCATCTCATCTTCAACGTTAACACCCATAATCTTACTCTTACACATGTTAATACGAAGACCAGAAGCCCGGAAAAAATAATCCAAAACTCGAACTAACGAATCGATATTAAGCTCACTCTATTGGCCAAGAAAGATTGCATCATCCGCATAAAACAAATGAGACAAATTCACCATGGAATTAATTTTGATCCCCGTAAACATACCCGATCACCACTACAATTGAAAAGAATATATCAAGCTCTCCATAATAAGAAATGAAATAAAAAAGGGGAAAAGGATCACCTTGTTTAAGACCTCTAAAAAATTGAAATATCCTCCGTAGACTACCGATGACAAAAAGGACCCCCCTGGATGATCTAAAGACCACTATTGGAATCCAGTCCTCCATCTTTCACCGAAACCAAAGTTTATTTAACACAATCATCTACAAAAACCCAACGGACCGAATCAAAAGCTTACTCGAAATCAACTTGAAAATAAAGCGTGTTTTTTTCATCCTACACACCATTGAAGAACCTCATAAAGAATAAATGGACCGTCAGGATCTGTCTATCACCACAAAAGAATGATTGAACCCATTGACAAGATCACACCAAGTACCACCAACTAAATCGGTTCACCAAGATTTTTACAATAAAATCATGTATACGCTCCCGATCAAACTTTTTTGGGACAAAAAATCCTTACCCATAGTTGGCATAAAAGGATTTTTAGTGAATCAACAGAATAAAGTTTGAGTTACATCCATTCGTATTTCACCATACATGAAGAAATAGTCAACATCCTCGAAACAACATCCTCTCAATCACATGCCAAAAATGACTTAAAAGCTAAATGAAAAAACCATCCGGACCCGGAGACTTATCAACGCCAGGCAATCCCACACAGCCACTTTTAAACCTCCTCTTAGAAATAACATGGCGTCTCCATACCTCTTTCTGATCAATCGATAGGGAGAACAGGAAAGGGGTATCAAAACACGCTCGATTCAGCTGATGATTTATCGAACCTACCCCAAAATTGTTCCAAAGAATTCATGTTTTTCACCGAACTGGTTATCGACCAAGTCCCATTCACCATAATACCCCTAATATTAGATTAGGTTTGCGGCTTCTTGTTTAGAGATACCATGAAAAAACTTCACATTTTACATCTCCCTCGATTGCCCATTTAATCTTGGCTTTTTGAGAAATTTCCGAAGCTTGAATATTTATTTACCTGAAGAATCTTGTTGAAGAATCTCCGTACGTTTTATGGACCACCTCAATCGAAGCAATCTCCTTATCAATAACCCCATCACAAGACCGCAACTCATCTTTAAGGAAATAGATCACAACCTGTCGGCGAATTCGACCTAGTGAAATAGAGAAGCCAGCACCGAATACGGGTCCTTTAAGAAATTTAAGTTTACCGCCATGAAGTTTCGGATGGCAATTTATCTGACTTCACGTAATAAATACACGATGGACTGAAATATAACTTCTCCAAGGTAGAGCAAGTTGAAATAGGAAACATCTCAACAAATTTTCAGAAACAAAAAATCGATCCAATTTACTCATTTTAGAAGCAGATTTGAGACACCAGGTATAAGCACTTCCTCCTAAAGGGACTTCATCAAGACCCGCGTTGTATATGAATGAATTAAAAATCTCAGCGTCGTGAGCATATAAAATATCGAAACCATATTCTGTCCTGATATATATCACACCTCATTAAAGTCGCCCATCATAACAAGTTTACCAACCCATTGATTCGACACATGAGCCAAATAATCCCATAACATACGCTTTTCTTTAGCCTCTTGAGGCGCATATACAACCACTATCATAAGATCAATCCCTGATTTCAACCACACACCTCGAACAATGACAAAATAGTCCGATCTCGTAAAGCTACTCCTCCGAAAAGAATTAGGATCCCAAATGCACAAGATCCCTCCGAGGTTACCAACGTAATCACTGATGCACATAAACAAAATTAGAATTACCCCAGCAAGACCTCACACTACTTAGATCAAGTAGACCTCCATCTTAGATTCTTGAAACCCTACAAAATTCAACTTATTTTTAACGAACATCAACGCCATTACCCAATCTTCTTTTTGGCCTTTCGGACGCGAGGCCTTTTGAACGTTAAAAAACTAAATTCATCGATTGAAACCTAAAAATAAATTTCTCCTTGGATTCAACGATCTCAGTGATAACCTTGATGCACCCATCCATGTATAACCCATATTTGGGCCCACCTCACAACTTCCTCCATAGATTTAAAAAAGAACCCCCTGTTCGCTTAATTGGCAGAACATTAGTACTTTGAGTGACTCCGAAACGCTTTGATTCTGAATTTTTGTTTACTCGTCTCAGAATTTATCCTTACCAATCTCCAGGTTAACAAACGAATTGTCAATCTCTCTCAGTTTCTCTCATATCCTTCCAAGTCAAGATTAACAGTATATACCTTCAATCAAACCTCCTCACTGGAGTGAAACCCGGCGGATGAGACAAACTTAGATCTCTTTTCTTCATAACCTTTAGTGGCCAATTCGATTATTCTTTGGTTCAATAAAGGGAAAAAACAAAAGGATCTTCCGAGTGTTTGTCCTTCTGATCATCAGGATTGAATCAAACAGTGTTTTCATGCATCCTCCTCCACGTCACTCTCATCAATGCATTAATTGCCAGTCGAGATCATTAATTCTGCATCATTTGTTATCACTCCACTGATACTTTGTCTTCTTCTTCCTCTCTTTGGAAAACTCAGATATCCACCCTAAAGAACTTTCACTTGCGCAGCTACCCCAATAAACCTTAACCCTGAAAAAACAATTTTGAAGCTCATCCGTGAATGTGCTCACCAACCTTAGAAAGAATGCAAATTCTATTGGAATGAAGATTGACCAACATAATCATCAACTTCCAATAACTCACCCCATTTAGCAGCAATGACGTTAAAAGTAGGACCCGACCAAGAATTTAAACGGAACACCGTCCAATCCACCCAAACCAATCTACTTCAGAACTTACTACAGGCGTAAGCATGTTTAATGACCGAAAACCAAGAGCCCACCTCCACATTACCGCCAAATGAATCTTTATCCCTCCAACTCGATTCGAGTAATACCGCAGAATTCTCCCAAATAGCTAAATCTTAACTACATCAAAACCTCATTAAAAGCGCCTTCTTAAGAATTACTAAAGAGGCCATCTCTTTGACTCTCCCATTCAACGCAGAGTGAGATCCCTTAGCCGCATCAAACAGATCATTTCAAGGACAAACACAGAGGAGATTCCCTTATCTATTGGCATTCGCATAGTCCTTCATCACACACAAACACAAATGTGATTTACCAATAACTGTATTTTCCACATTCTTATGAGACCCATCAAACACAAAACATGTCCAAATTGCCATGCAAGCTTATTTTAACATTTCAATAGACATTTATAAGTTATAATAAACTAAAATATGAAGATTTAACACAACGCAAGTTTAAATTAACGATTCGTTAAGCTAGGAAGCAAAACGGGTCATATTAGGGTTTTAAAATGAAAACGCGCGGGTTTTAAGCTCAAATTCTTTCATGACTTATCAAAGCACTTATTTTAATGTTAGTTAAGCTTATTGGGATAGATTATAACAATAGTTTACAAGCTTAGCTTATAGATTAAGCAAAAACATGAAATTAGGGTTTCGGATGTACGGTTTTGGATCAAAAAGGTATAACACATAGGTTTTTGAGTTCAAAGCTTTATATTATGATTTTAGCATGATCATATGAACATTATAAAGGTATGAATACATAATATAAGCTTAGAGAACCTGGTCTTGAGCTTATAGCTTAGAAATGGGTCGGAATCGGGACTTTTAGCTTCGTACGCCTAGAATAACGACTCCGGGGCTTCGTTTCTTGGTTTCTTTTGCTTCCTTTCTGTACTTGAGCCTTATTAAGACCTCTTAGGATCTATTAGATCAAAGGATTGCTTCTATGTAAGGGTTATAGAGGAGGAAGTGGGGGATGAAGAAAAATGAAGTGTTTTGGTTCCTATTTATAGGCGAATTGAACTTGGAGGCCAAGGGAGGTTATGAAATATGAAAAGGACATGTAGGAGGTCTAGAGGGTGATGAGGAAGGTCTATTAGATGTGTTGTTTAAGCTATAAAGTAGCTACGATGAGGTGTTAACCCTTTTGCATGCCGCGGCTAATAAATGGAAGAAACAAGAAGATCATGTGCAAATTTTATAATATAAGTGGAATATATTTGAAGAGGGGTGCTTGTAAGCTGCTTAGGAATGAAGAAGCTTAGTCATTGAGGTGCTTGGTTGCCAAAAGATTAGTTAAAATGGGTCAAAATGAAAGAAAGGTGTATACGGGTACATTTAGGGCTCAATTAGGGTTTTCAAGCTTGGATTTCGTGTAAATTTGATTAGGAATGACAGGTTACTGATCCTAAGACTTATATTAAAGATTATAATCAAAATTTGATAGGTGGTTTGGGTTAAAATGGGTAAAAAATGAGTAAACGGGTCAAAAGTTCCTATTAGGGCACAATTAGGGTTTTCTAAATTTATTTCTTGTACATTGTTGTTAATATGGTGAAATAATGATGGAATGTGATTGATAATGTTGTAATTTATGTTATTATAACTTATTTGAGAGTTGGTTTGGGTTTACAATGGATAAAAATGAAGAAACGGGTCATAGTTTAGAAACTAGCTCGGTTTTAGGGTTTAGGGTTTTGAATTAGGGTTTTGGGTGTAAAAAGATGTATGAAAGTTTATGAATAGAATAATTAGGGTTTAAAAATTGTATATTTAGTATAGTACCTTGTACACAAGTGGTGGTGAAGAGATTAGAATGAAAACGGAGGTAAAATGGCTATTTTAGAGATCATACTTAATGACTTGTACATTGAGCTTTTAAGGACTTGTACTTTGATTTGAAGAGATTTTATATTTCAAATGAGATGTTATATTACTTGTACATATGCTTTAGTAGCTTGTGAATTTACTTTAGATGTTAATCCTTTATGGAATTAGGGTTTAAAGGCATACGATAACGGTTTAAAGCCCGTTTTGATATAACGTTGCAAATGGTACATTATAGGAATAATGTACTTTGTAAAAATGATATTGTGATATTGACTTGATATATTATGATGATTGCTTGACATATATGAAGATAATATTGCCATATGTAGGTTGCCTGAGCCCGTTAACTTTGGTTATGCAAGAAATGTTGTACATCGAGATATTGGCAAAGTAAGTAATGTAATAAAGCGAAAAATTTCCTTGAAAAAGGTGAGTTCATATATAATTGATAGATTGTACATCATCTAACTTAATAGATGGATATTTACATGTATGAAAATTACAGGTTGTTATAGTCCCCCATCCTTACAGAAATCTCGTCCCGAGATTTAATTGAATTTCGAAGAGTTGATTGAAAACATATAAGGATATTTGGCACGAATTTTATCTTCGCGTTCCCATGTAAACTCTGGTGGCACTTTTAGAGTTTCATCGCACTTTGATTATAGGAATACGACTTCGCTTAAGTTGCTTGATTTCACGATCCATAATTTCTACTGGTCCTTCTACAAAGTTGAGTTTGTCGTCGAGTTAAAGTTCTTTTATTGTAATGATGAAAGATTCATCGGATAAGCATTCCTTGAGATTAGAGATGTGGATAATACTAAGTTTTTTTAGGAAGCTCTAGTTTGTACGCCACTGGGTCAATTCGTTCAAAATTTTGAATGGTCCAATGTATTAGGGATTAAGCTTTCCTCGTTTTCCAAATCGAAAGATATCTTTGCGAGGTGATGCTGTTAACATAACACGATTGCCAACTTGAAGTTCTAAAGGCTTTTGCCTCACATTGGCGTAACTTCTTTGTCGATGTAGTTCGCAAGTGTTGACGAATTTGCACGATCTTTTTAGTATTTTCTTGAATTATTTCTGGTCCCGAGATTTAGCTGAATGCCGGAGTAATGTCAAGAAATGATTATGAATTGTAAGAGAGTTGCAAATCATGTTGGATATAAATTTTGGAGATGAACAGATGATGACTAGATACTTAACCATATGAAGGTAATAATGATAATAAGGAATTTATTTGTACAAACGGATTTGAAAGAAACTTGTTTGTACGAATGCCATACTTAAGCCCACTCATTTATAATTTGTCATTTACAAACAGAGGCGTCCCAATCCTTGTAATTGAGAATTTATAAATTCATAGTTTGGAGGTTTATAATTTCCTTATTCAAATGAAGAAGCGTCCTAATTCATTTCAATAAGATGATTATAAATCATCCTATTTAAGCATAAAACATGATATCAAAACGGTATTAGGTAGAAGATAAAACTATGAGAAGGATAATGAGACATTAAATCACACGATACCGATCCAGAAATCACACTTGGAGAATTCGGCATACAATTCCTCCCTTCTGAGTAAATTTCAAAATTATTCTCAGATGTTCTGTGTGTTCTTCTTTGTTATAAGAGTAGATAAGAATATCATTGATGAACACTATTATGAATTTGTCTAGGTATGGTTTACACACCTGATTCATGAGATCCATGAATATGGTAGGCGTGTTAATTAAACCAAATTACTTGAATTTTATAGTGTCTGTATCTCATTTTGAAAGCAGTCTTAGGAATATCTTCATTCCTTACTCTCAATTTATGATAGTCTGATCTTAAGTCGATTTTTGAGTAAACGCTTGAACCTTGAAGTTGATTGAATAAGTCATTGATTCTGGGTGATAGGTAAGTTTATTTAACTCCCGGTGATTGATATATATTCTGAAGGATAAGAAGAAAAATGGATCTCCTGGATATATACCTTTCGGTTTTTATACAAGATATAAGATTTAGTCGGGTTTTGTTTTAGTCACTTCAAGTGATCAAAGTTTTACCGTTGATAGGAATGTGGATGACTTTCTTGTCGCAGAAAATGTTGGCATGATACTTGGATAATTAATCCATACCAATGATGATGCTGAAATAAGATTAATTTTGAAAGGTAGGTTTTACAAAGTCAGAAGGCTACCCTAGATAACGGTACTATGAAATAGTGAGGTATAAAACAGAATTGTATTATATCGTGAACAACTTGCCTTTATACTTTACATAGTCAAGATTTGACAAGTGTTTTTATTTATACCACACACCTTGTGGTTAGGTTCTAACATAGCTATAACTAGGATCTAATCTAGTAATTCGAGGGTCCTTTGGTTCTACAGTTCCTAGTCAGATGACCTACTTCATTGCAAGTCCGACACTTGACAGTGCAAAGTCCTATGTGATGTAGGGTGCATCTTGTACACAAGGGACGGTTTCCATGGTATCCTTTGGCAGGATAAGTACTAATAGTTTCTTGTCTTCTATTCTGTTGGTGGTGGTTGTGATTGTTGTGGTTATTTTGATAGTTGTTGTTGTTGCGATTGTTGGAGTGGTTATTGTTGTTACGGTCATTGGGGTAGTTGTTGTTGTTGTCGGTGGTGTTTCTTTTATCATCAAACTTTTGTTTATGGTTATTGGTTTCTTGTACAGAGTTGTGTTTCATTACATGCTTTATTAACTTCTAGGTCATGGTAATGGCTTCTTCCATTTTCCTAATCTCGGTTTGAGGACAATACTTTTCTATCAAGAGTTTTTTAAATTCAGACCAGGTGATCTTATAGGCTTCTTCTATTCTAATAGACTGGGTAAATGAATTCCACCAAAACAAAGCTTCCTTAGTGAGGGTACTAACAGCAAATCTCACTTTGTTCTTCTCGGCACATTTTCTACGAGAAAATATCAATTCAGTCCGTTTAAACCAGCGAATAAGACCAACAACTCCGTTCGTACCATTGAAGTAGAAAAGTTGGTAACTTGTAAACTTCTTGTAAGCGTATTTCCTTGCTACAGGAGTTTTTATTGGTTTAGAGTTGGGATTGTTTGTACTTGCCATTATTACAGCTTGTGCTTCCAGAACTGTGGCAACGCTATGAGCAACTAGTTTCTCGATGGTAGCATGAGTCAGGACTAGTGCTTCAGATGTTGACATCCTTTTGGGAGACATTCTATCAACATAAGATAACACATGATAAGAATCCATATAATGATAGTTGATTGATTTAATTTATATTTTCTTAACTATATATATAATATAATAAATTACAAAATATATATAATCTAGAAAAACAAAAACAAATCAATAAAGTACCAGGAGCAGTATAAACTATTCCCGGGTCGTTAATTCCCCAATGAGGCTGTGCTGGAAGATCGATACAGTCGAAGATTTGAGTTTGAAGGAGAGAAATGAATTGAGAGTGAGGAAAAGTCAAATTAGACAATAACAAACAAAAACGTTTAAGAAAATCCTAAAAATTACGAAATTAAGCTGAAAAACGGGAGCACGAATCCCGAACAAAGGGGGAAAAACCTAAAATCCTTAAAATTAACCCTACGAAGAAATTTTTACTTCTAAACTACTCTAGGGAACAAATAACGAAGAATGAAAAAGACTAGACCGAAAACGGAGTTCGTTTGACCCAAAAACGAGTCAACACAAAAAACCGCACCCGGACCGAAACCGTGCTTTAACTAAATTAAATTATAAAAAATATTAAATGATTACAAAAAATTCTGAAAAATTTACAAAAAATACTTTACTCTATAAGGTTC
>BQNB010087067.1:0-28017 GCA_026074375.1 Tanacetum coccineum
GGCTAAAATTGACAAAAGGTATGGCACGTGGAGTCAAGGAAACACACAAGGAATGGAAATTTTACACTAAATCCTTTGCTAAAGAAGCACAAGTACTCTGACACACGGATTGCCACGCTGGCAATCCGTGTGCTCATGATAGGTGTAAAATACACATATCCGTTAACTCAAAAAATGACCCTAAATGACTAAAAACATACTAAAAATGGCAAAAATATACTTGTTTTTGTGTTTTGTGTGTGCAGGTACGGATATATCAAAAATCACAAGAAAACCGTCAAAAACGGGCAAACACGGACACGAGAAACGGAAGAGCACAAAAGAAGCCAGAGATGCAAAGCCAAAGCCAGGAAAAATCAAAAAGTCAAAGCTGTGGTCAACCCTTGGTCAATTCTCAGTCAACAGAAGTCAACCACAAAATGACAAAACCCCAATGTTACCCAAACAACCCCTCAAGTTTCAAAAGTTACACAAATGGTCCCTAAGCCTAAATGGGCCATACCCGGATCCAAAGCCCAAATCCTAAAAGCCCACTACCCTTTTTATAACTCCAGGGACTAAATATGCCATTTATGAAAGATTAAATACACTTGATGTGTATTACATTTTCACTTAAGAAAGACAAGGACTAAAACTGCCATAATCCTAAACTCACCCCCGTTTACCTCTTTCAGTTAAAAAAGAAAAAAAAGGGCGCGAAATATTGTTATTACTATTCATTATCTTCCTCCTTTTACCACTATCTCAAATCAAAGGGCAATTCGGAATTAAAGGGCGAGATAGTCAATTCAAGTGGTCAAGAACACCCTGGCAGAGTTAAAACGTCACTCAAGCACCCTATTGGCCAATTCCAACAAAGGAATGCCACGTGGACTCGAAGAAAGCACAAGGGTGTGTGGGTTTTACACTTCTAGCACTCACACAAGTAACACAAGCTGTCACATCAAAGGATTGCCAGCTTGGCAATCCGTTTGTGCACATACTTGATCCAAGGGCTCATATTGAAGATCCAATGATTGATTGATTGTACGGGCAAGATCAAAAGGAGCGTGGGCAGCAAGGAAGGCCTAGAATGTTCAACTTCAGGCTATAAATAGCACACACTCTCACACACATTGTATCTTCTTTTTTCCTTTTTACACCTAGTTTAGCTTTTAGATTATTAATAGCTTATTGTAATTTTCTTTTAAAATCAGTTGTAATTTTCCTTTCAAGTTATGTAATCACGTTTTATATTAATGAAATTCAGTTTTAATCTTAAAAAATCTGTCATAAGCTCTCACTTCTTTTTAAATAATAAGCTAATGTTCAATAAGCTCTCTATAGCTCTCACTAGTCTCTAAGCTAGTGATAGAGCTTAATTCAGACTTATTAATCTACCTAAATAAATAAAATAAGCTAAAAACCTTGTCTATTGGATTATAAGCTTATGGAAGGGGATTCAGTTAAGGAAGGAATCCCATGGACTTTACTGGCTTATTTTAAATAAGCCAGAGCTGTTGATAAGCTCTTTTGAGCTCTTTTACCTTTGTTTGGCTAAGGTTACTGTAAGTCTTCATTTAAATTACTTTGTCCTTTAATTTTTAGCTTAAATATTGCTTATTAGTATAGATCTGCTTATTAGCTTTATTTAGTTGCTTATCTGAGCTTGTTAGTGTTTCTAATTGCTTATTAGTCATTTCTCATCATCTGTTTTAGGTTAATATAGACTAGATCTTAGTTTTCTTAATATTTGTCATAAAACCTTAAAAAACCTAAAAATTAGTTAGCATAGTCATAAATCTTTGATTCTAGCCTAAGTGATTGATAGATCATGTTTATTAAGGTTGTTTTAAGCTGTTAGTGATCTGGTATTAAGGTTTAGTTAAATAGATTTCAAATTCTTAAGCTTAATGAAATCTGTCATAGTCTAAAGGTGTGTTTGGATTAAGCTTGTTTAACCTCTTAAAGTCAAATGCAGTTTGTGATTTCTTTTTGGATAGTTTGATTGTCATAATTGATTAGGTTTTGAGTTATTTTGAATCATTAGTTTAAGCTTATAATCATGTTGAGGCTTAATATTTTCATCACAGCACCATGGCACTTTTCTCCTTAATTTTTGCTTGATAAAAATTGAATCAATCCTTTTAGGCTTGATTTGCATTTTGTAGTTTGCTCAAACACACTTAATAGGAGTGTGTTGTGTAGGTCTACCCTTAAGGTAACCTGCACACTTGTGTTTGTGGTTTTCAAAATACACCAGCAGTAGTAACAGCAGTTACTACTGTTGGCCTTTTAATTTTCATTTTAGTTAGCTTAAGTAGGATCTAGGCTTTAAAACTTGGAATAATTTTAGATTAGTTATAGCTTAATAGAGTTTAAAGCTTGATTTCTCATTTCTTGCTTATTTGCTTAAATACATTTAGCTTAAAAGTTTTCAAAAATCTTGAAAAAAGCCAAAAACAGTAGTGAATACTAAGTAGCTTTTAATTTTAGATTCTTAGCTGCTAGTAGTAGATTTTATGGTTTAAATTCTTAGCCTATAGGTAGTTGATTAAGTCTTCAATAGCTTAAGATCAATTATAGCTTATTTAGCCATTTAGCTTATTAAGTTTTATAGCTTTTTGCATTGCATCCTGAGTTTGCCCTTTTGATCTTAGGATTTTGGTATCTTTTAGTGTTTTCAGCTCAAGTCTCTTGTCATTTCTAGAATAAGCACATCATAAGCTATCTAGAACAGTTTTTACTTAATTTGAGTTTTTTACAAGTCCTTAAGTAAAAATGAGGGCAAAAGCCCACTTTCTGTCATCAGATCTCAACAAGCTCTTTTTGAGTTAAATTTTGAGTTTAAGCTAGTGTTGTCTTTATTAAAGTTGTTTAAAAACTTATAATCTTTAGTTTTTAGCTTTTGGTTTTAAAAATTTTCAAAAAATAAAAAATAGCAAAAATGGGGGTTTGCCAGACTTGAACCCACTACCTCCCTCTCACAACACACACGTCTTACCACCATGCTTCATTAGCTCATCCATTAGCCTTTCCCCACATTTAATACTTATAGTCATTTTCCTTTTAAGATCTTTATAATAAGCCGTAGCTTATTCTAGGGCTTTTACAGCTTATTTGTTAAGCTGTATTGTTCCTTTCATTTTTCTAGTAAACTTTGTTCCTTTTTAGATTTTTCCTGAATTTTTGGTAATTTTTCATTAAGTAGATTAATTTTTATCATTTTTCTTAAGTTTAAATTTTAGAAAAATCATAAAAAATAGAAATAATTTTCAAAAAAATACAAAAAAATAATTTTTAGCATTAGAATAAATACTTTTAGGTTTACAATCAGTGAAATCATTTTTACACCTTTTAGATTTCAATTTTCATTTTTGAGCTTTTAATTTTAAGTTTAAAAATAGGATTTTAATTTTAAAAATAGTTTAAAATAGTTTTCTAAGTTTTTATGTTATTTTAGACTTTTCTAAGTTTAAAAATCATTTTTCTCAATTTTTAGAACTTAATTTGCTATTTTTTAGAATTTAATTAGATTAAATTAGTTTTTAAATCATAATAAATTCAAAAATAATTAAAAAAATGTTTTTCTTTTTCTTAAAATTTTCTTTTGTCCTATTTTAGGTTTAGGAATTTAGTTTGCATTTTTAGGAGTTAATTTTAATGTATTTGCTTTATTGTCGCGTTTTATTTGTTTCCCGTTAATTGTTAAAGTGTTTAATTGCTTTTAATTTTTCATTTTAATTGTTGCTTTTATTTAGTAGTTATAGATACTCAAAAATATCTTTTCTCTCATTCAAATCATAATCCAAGCTAAAGCAAGGTTTCAATTTCACAAGTCGTTAGGGAAACGACCTTGGTGATCATTCTTCCCGGTTAAATATACGTATTATATATTATATATATCTTTTAGAGTGAGCTTTTCTTAAGGAAAACTTTAGGAAAGTTCTTAATTTCTCTTGTGGTATTATATTATATATTTTATAGTGTATAGAAAACTACAATCATACCATAACCCATTATGTCCATGATCATGAACTGTTAATTGCATAGATGTGATTGGAATCTATTATTGTGGGCTTGCGAATGTATGGATAGATCTATTAGGGATTGACAATCCCCGTTCGGGTGACTAGCTATCACTGAGAATGAACGCATACCATGTCGAATTTGGGATGTTGCAGGGTTATCACATCATTCACGGACACTCGTTGGCAAATATATTTGCATTCACATATGTCGAGCTTCAGTGTCATGAGCTTAGGAAAACGTAATTACTTTTTATGATGTTTGCATTTGTTGCTTAATCATACACTTGGAAATCTTGCGGTCCTACTATTGATTTACATAAACCTATGAATTCACCAACTTTATGTTGACGTTTTAAGCATGTTTTTCAGGTCAATAAGGCACGAGGTGCGATGATACATTGGAAGTCAATAATTGAAGAGTCAACACTTAAGATTTACATTTTGGGAAAATTGTTATAAACCGGAATCTTTATTTATATTGTTGAACAATTTGAAGCCATGGGCTTATGTAACAAACAAGTATTTTGTTAATCTAATGTATCTTTATTTTTCAAACGACACGTTTAGTAGTCGTTCTTAGAATCTTGTGCTATTGATCCATAAATGTAACGCCCTCGGATATTCAAACATTCAGCTGCGTGCTCAGATTTGAGGGTGTTATAGATTGGTATCAGAGCCAAGGTTATAGGGAACCAGGTCAAAAGTTTTGTCTGGACTATAACCGTTTTCAAACACTGTTTTCACAAATGGGTTTGCGAGGGACATACATGCATTACTTGTTTACATCTAGCACATATATGCTTACATGACATGCATTGATTTAGCATTAGTAGGGTACTAAGTGCTTACATGATTGATATATGTGTATATAAATGATATTACGTATATTACTATAAGACTTTTATTATTAAAGCTTACAGACATATCATACCGATCTTTCCTTTAAGTAATACTTATATAGGTTATTTTGCTTTTTACAGTAATCATGTCTTCCGCGACATCTGCTGTTACCTACACTTCCGTCTACACCGACTCTGAGCCCAACAGAGCCTTCTAGGGAGCCGATGATGAGGAGGTATCTGAGGGAGGCATTCCACGGGTCATCATATTAGGATACGACGGACTCTTGATACAGCCAGTAGCCCCATCATCACCGGATTACATACCAGGTCTAGAGGATCCACAGACACCGCCAGTTCCTCAGGACGAGGATGAGCGTGAGCCTATGTTCATACAGGCACAGGATCCTGACTACGTGCCAGAGCCTATATACCCTGAGTATATACCATTGGAAGATGAGCATGAGTTTTTGGTTGAGGAGCAGCCAATCCTTCTTGTTGATTCACCTACTGCTGAATCACCCGGACATGTTACTGAGTCGGATCCCGAGGAGGATCCAGAGGAGTACGAGGATGATGAGACAGAGGATGGTCTGGTTGACTATCCTATGGACGGGGGAGATGATGGAGATGATGATGACAGCGATTCATCTAGGGATGACGCCAATGATGAGGATGAGGATGAAGAGGAAAAGAAGGAGCACTTAGCTCCGGCCGACTCTGCTATTGTCGTACCTGTTGATGAGCCTGTTTTCCCACATGAGGGAACAGAGCCTGATATACCACCACCCTCCACTGACATTACTATTGGGGCTAGGGTTACCATCCGGCCCTAGACTTCCATATCCCTTCCACCAGAGGTAGAGGTTGAGAGATTTCTGACCATGATTACTCCATCACCATCACCACCTATCTCACTATCACCACCCTCTGCAGGAGAGCACCTTTCTAGGTGGATGGCCCAACCTGCACATTCACCACCTTTACTACTATCATCTGGGTGTCCAACCCAAATCCAGACACTCGGGATAGCATCTACTCAGGCTCTCATTGATGCAGTTACTGCCACATTACCATCACCACCACTACCACCATCTCTATACATACCACCACCTGTTGACTGTAGGGATGACATTCCCGAGTTTGAACAACCTCCCCGCAAGAGGTTGTATTTGTCTACTCTAGGCTCCAGATACGAGGTCGGGGAGAGTTCCACTGCTAGACCTACCAGAGGTCAAGGGATAGATTATGGGTTTGTCAGCACGGTAGATGCTGAAGAGAGGCGACAGGGGATTAGAGGTGTCGGGTACGGGATTAGGGGTACTTGGGTAGATCCGGCAGAGGCAGTTCCAGAGATAGCACCTATGACCGTGGGAGAGGTCAATACTAGGGTCACAGAGCTTGCTGAGCTCCATGAGCATGATACACAGGACTTGTATGCTTTACTAGAGGATGCTCAGGATAGTAGGTCTCGTATATCACAGCGAGTCGATATGGACTCGCAGCGGGTCGATTTACTTATGGGGGATAGGATGACTCTCCAGGAGACAGTATGGATGGTGGAGGAGGAGGCCTATGCTTCCCGAGAGGCTTGGGCTCACTCGATAGGATTGAGTCAGGCGACTCATCAGGAGCTTCAGACCCATCGTGATCATGTGTATGCACACGAGACCCATCTCCAGGCACACCAGACACAGCTACAGCTGCAGAGTACTCTCATTCAGACACAGCATCAGGTACATGAGACTCGCTTTCAGATGCAGCAGGCTGAGTTAGCAGCGCTTCGAGAGACTGATCGTAGGCGTTAGGACCAGATGGTAGAGACTCTCCGAGTCATCAAAGATATGAGGAGAGATATGGGCGACATGCAGGCTGAGTTGTTAGCACTGCGAGAGCAGCGGAGGAGAGATAGACAGTCAGGACCAGAGGCTAGGATTCCAGATCACCAGGATGCTTCGAGGGATGCCGACAGTCACATTTAGTGATTTATGTTATTGTATCTTGCTAGGTCATTGTACAGGCATGTTAAGTATTAGGGGTTTTCCCCGCTAGCATAGCCTTAGATCTTTTGTATTGTATTATGTGTACTCCGACAACTATTTCATGTAAAATTTTCAAAGTTATAATTTCTAAGATTATAATGCAATAGATGTATTATGTTTGTACTATATACATCTCTTTGTAACATCACATCTTTAAATTATAATTACCTATGTTATGATTGTGACCTCACTTGTTGTCTCTTATGATTAAGACGAATCATGCAACCTGCGACAAGATGAAGGACCGAATACTACTCCTAACAAACACCAACCAAACAACATGACCCTGGAAACCATCCAAGCTATTATTGATCAAGCCCTTCTACGCAACCCTCTAATGGAAATGGAAGCCACGGTTTACACAGGATAACGAAGGAAAGTAGCTAACTGCCACGCCTCTGTTTTTACGCTGCGGTGGGGGAGGGGGACCATGGGCGGGGGCGTGGGAGGTGAGGCGCCGGCGGGCTTCACACACACTTCAAAGGGTCGCGCTCTCTAATCTGTGGTCGGTTTTTACTGGCGGATTAATAAGATGGAGTCAGTTATCAATAATCAGCGTTTGTGCAATTGAAATCAGGTGGAATTTAGCCTACCTGCACTCGGTTTTCAGGTGCTGCTTTGACTTAGTGGCATGGTCAGATAAGACCCTTAGGTTCTTGAGCATATTGCAAATGACCTTGGGAAGTACTCAAGAAAAAGATAAACGGACAAGTATTGTCCACAAGGGAGAAATCAAGAAACTAGAAATCGAGTTGTGGAACCTTAAGGTCAAGGGGAACGTGTTCCAGCAACACTTGAACATTTCTAAGACTAACCCTGAATGTACCAAGTTTGTTGCCCAACAAAAACTGAGATGGGTTGACAGTAATAATCATGGACTTCCTGACAACATTTATGGGAACAGTCAAATCTGCCAAACCCAAGACGTTGGCATGAGACTAATAAGATTGGCTAACAACTTGATGGACAAAACACCGCACCTACGCAAACGGCAGTCTGACCAACAAAAGGAAGGAGATGATCATTCAGAAACAACCATGGTCATCAACAACAACCCCTTCAAGAGGCAGAATGTCCATCAAGGTCTAACAATAATGAGGGACATGGGAAAAGAAGCCGTAGGGGATCTTGCCCCAAGTGCACCAAGTGCCATTTTCACCACAATGGCCCGGTGCACCCAAAAGTCCACAAGGTGCAACAAAGTGAGTGGTGCGGACTTTGCCCGTCGGATTGTGGCGAGGGGGGATTGTGATGGAGGGCTGGGGGCGAGGGGGTGGTGAGGGGTACAGCTGTGTTTGGGTTTTGGGTGGGGGTGTTGTTGGGGGGTGGTGTATTGGGCATAGTAGCAACGGTGAGCCAAGTGTCATTAGAGTATGCAAATACTACAGAAGAGAGGGTTAGGACAAGGGTGCTGCAGAAGGTAAATGTGGCAAGCCGTCCAAAGAGATTACAGATTGGTTGTTCTGCGACAGCTCGAATCTTGGACGCCAACCAGAGCTTTCAAGAAGAGAGACATAGAATCTAAAGAATGAAGACATAAGATAAGGAAAGAAATGAGGTGAATAGCACAAGGCTGCGGGTTATGTAGTTGGGATGCAGCGAAGAGAGAGAATGCATCGGGAAACCCATATTCCTAATGTCGTTACCGGGTATGTTCCTCTAAATAACAATATGCATCATCTTATTCACACTGTGTCGATAGAAGCTTTATATCCAGTGCATTTAGTTCCTAATTAACATCGCCCCAACTCCGTTAGAAATAGTTATGATGTCGAATTAGCTGATGGGAAAATAGTCAAGGATAGACACTATTAACAGGTTTGCACTTTATATTAACTTAGACCATCCGTTCCACATAGATCTAATGCCCGTAGAACTGGGTAGGTTTCGACATCATTATCGTATGGACTGGTTAAGAAGATGTCACGCGTGATCGAGTGCGATGAGACACTTGTTCAAGTTCCATATGGGAATGAAACTTTGACTTTTTGTGCAACGAAAGTAGCAACGAGAGAGAATCTTTGGTTGACAGTTATCTTATGTTTCAATAGCTCAAGAGTTACATGGCGAAGGGATGCCAGGTCCCCTTTTTTGGCGCAGATATCCCGCCAAGAAAGAGGAGGACAAGTCACACACGAAAACAAATTAAGGATGTACCAATCGTCCGGACTTTCCTGAAGTGGTTTTCTCGAGGACTTGCCGGTCTTTCCTCCGCACGACCACAGTGGAATTTCAATCGAACTTAATTCCAGGAGCCGCACCCTAGCTCGAGCACCGTATCGATTTGGCTCCATCCGTAATGAAGAATTATCGGAACAATTACAGAGCTTCCTGACAAAGGATTCATAAGGCATAGTTCCTTACCTTGGGGATCCCCGTCTTGTGTACAAAAAGAAAATGGGTCATGTCAGGATGTGCATTACTACAAGGAGTTAAATAAGCTGACAGTGAAGAATCGTTATCCACTCCCGAGGATCAACGATTTATTAGATCAACTCCAAGATCCAGTATTTTATTCGAAGATAGTTATGAATATCAGGAAATCACCACTTAGAGTACGAGAGCAAAATGACATTCCAAAAGACGGCAATTCTGAACGCGGAATGGTCGGACTACGAGTTCCAGTTTTGCCATTCGGACTGACAAACGCACCTGCGGTATTCATAAACCTCACGAACAGAGTATCCAAGGCCTTACTTGGATAAGTTATAATTGTCTCATCGATGACATACTTACATATTCAAAAAGGACAAAAAGAGCATGAAGAACATCTTAAGGCCATTTGGAATTGCTTAAGAAGAGAAGTTGTATCCTAGTTTTTCAAATATGAATTTTGTTTCTCCCGAAGGTACAATATCTCGGGCATTTCATTGATAGCAGAGGCATACACGTGGGATCAACCAAGATAGAATCTATCTCCTCTGATTGGGCATCTCCTAAGACACCAACCGGAGATCCGCAATTTTTAGGTCTTGCTGGTTTACTATCCGAAGGATCATCGAAGGGTTTTCAAAGATTGCTAAATCTATAAGAACTTCTCAGAAAGGAATCAAGTTTGACGGGGTGAAAAGGAATAGAACGCATTCATTGAATAAAGCAGAAGTTGTGCAGGCCACATTTGGCTTACCTGAAGGAAGCAAAGGACTTTGTGGTATATTGGTGATGCGTCACACAAAGGTTAGGTGTTTGTATTGATGCAGAGAGAGAAGGTGGATTGCCTATGCTTCATCGACAACTAAAATTTCACGAGAAGAACTACACCACCATGGAGTTAGAACTCACGAGAAAACTACACCACTCATGATTTAGAACTTGGATTCATCCCGTACTTTAAAAAAATCAAATTTGCAATTTTAACCTTACAAAGCAAATACTAATGTCCTATGTCCTAAATGTAAAAGAAATTACTTCTAAAAAAAATTAATATTTTTTTGACTTTTTTATAATTTTTAATGAATTAAAAACGATTTAATGAAATTACAATGTTTAAAATACAAACTAATTTAATAAAAATCTGAAAAAAATTAGCAAAAGTAGCTTGAACAAAGAAGAATCTACTATAAAAAAAGCTGGTAAAAATAGCATATCAAATAAGCTGTGAAATAAGCTTAAACGGCTTAGAAGCCAGAAGAGCTAAATACTATAAAAGATTAATTTTGCAAATTTAAACCGAAAAAGACCCGAGGGCGAGTGGTAGTGTGTGTTGTGATAAAACGTTTTTGGTGAGTAGGGGTGAAGTCCTCGGTTGAGCCTTGCTCACCTGGATTTCCCCCCACACCTAAATGTTTTTTTAAAAGCCATTTTTTACACTTTTTAGAAGACTTAAAAATAAGCACTTTTTACAAAAACACTTTTTTATACACCATGAATAAGCATAAAATAATCTAGAAAGTGACAGAATAAGCCAAAACTATACTAATGATAAAATGCTACGTTAATCTCATTTAGCCACTAAAAAGCAAACCCCAAAGAGAAATAAGCTAAGCAGATGATAAGACTATATCTAAAAAGCACCTTTAAGAACAAAAATAAGCAACTCGCTCTCGCTATCTAGTTAGAATGACAGAATAACAAAAAAGCTATAAAACCTTAGAAATTTTAAGCTAAAAGGCAAATAAGCTGAAATAAGCTCTAAACTAAAGAGAATAATCTAAAATGGGCTAAACAACCTAATAAGCTATACTAAACCTAGAAATAGAAGCAAATGCAAAAACTAATCAGCCTAAATAAGCCAATTAAGCTTTTTGTCCAACCTGTTAAGCAAACAGCCTAAGGGGACTTTTCTAGCTTATAAATAAGCTAGAATAGATCCTTATGGCTTAGTGGCTTATACCACTAAAAAGAATGGCCAAAAAGCTACAATAAGCAACAATGAAAAAGCAGTTTGAAATTCAAATAAGCACTTAAAAAGCTTCATGAAAAAGCTATCTCACACTGTTTTGACACTTAGACAAATTTTTGCAAACTTTTGTAATCTTAACAAAACACCAATTTTAAGCTTAAAAATAAGCACCTAAACAGAACCTTATGAACTTATAACCTACAAACAGATTGAGATTTGACCTCAAAGAGCTTATATCAACAATCAAAAGAGAGTTTGAAATTCAGGATAAGCCACAATAAGCATTTGAAAAAGCAATTTCTCAAATTGTTAAACACTTAGCACTTTTTTGACAGACTTGGCAAAATACAAACAACAAATGCAGGCCTATATGCCTTTGTTTCTAACCTGTTTTAAGACATGCATAAACACAAAAAACATCACAAATCAACAATAAGCAAAAGCACAATCAAATAAGCAAATGCAATGAGCTATAAGCTAACAGTTTCAAACAACAAACTCTTAAGACCTTAAAAATGAGATTTACTACTTAAAAACTTAAACAAACTGAATCTTAGGACTAATCTAAGCTAAACTAAACTGACCCAAAAGACATATCTCTTTTTGACCCATTTTGGCCTTCAAAATCAGTTAAACCAAACACCCCTTTAAGTTTATTAATCCTTTTTAAAACTTGATTTAGAATGATTTAAGCCACAAATTACCAAGACCAGATGTTAAACAAGCTATGTTTTCAATATTAAGCATATCTCAATAACAAATAAGCACTCAAATAAGCTGAAACAGATTATGCAAGTTTATTAACCATTTCAAGACAGATTATAAGAAAACTCAAACAAATGATTTCTAAACTAAACAAGCATAATAAGCATTAAACATCATAAGGAAACACAAATAAGCAAATTTAAGCAGACAATAAGCACAAATAAGCAGTTGAATAGTAAATAAGCTAAAAATAGAAAAATGGAAACTTACAAAGGCCCTTGCTTAAATAGGGCAAATGAGCTCAAAAGAGCTTATCTACAAGCTCTAGCTTATCAAAGATAAGCTAGTAGTGTCCATAAGCCCATCCAAATCCGGCTTATCATCCAAAAAGCTTTTTGAGTGATTTTTGGTAAAATAAACTTAAACCTTACAAACTATGAAAGAGTTTTGTAAGACTTAAGTAACAGCTTAAGAATGTTATAAAAAGAGCTTTTGTGAGCTTATAAAATAGTTTTAAATCATCAAACACTTTAACTTAAAAACGGGGTAAAACATAAAAACTTCAATCTTTCATTAAACTTAAAATCATTACAAGGCTTTTAAGAAAACATTACAATAAGCTAAAAAACTTAAATTATAAGCTGGAAAGTAAAAACTAGGTGCCAACAATGGCTTACAAAGGACCTATTTATACTAAGCTAATGCAGGTTCTAGGATATGTGTTTCTTTTGTGAGGAGAACTAATGTGTGCTTCTTGTGTAAGGATCTTCAAATAGTCATCTTAGCCATTGAATTTGAGTAGTGTCCAAGTCATGTCATCATAGCCATTGATCTTTTGTCTTGATTCCTTGATGAATGGGGATGTAAGGGATTGCCAAGGTGGCAATTGGTGGGATAAGGTGTGGGATGTGTAGACAAAGTGGAGAAGAAAAGGGAATAGTGTTAGAATTTTGGCGGGTAGTGAGGACAGGACACACACACTTTGTGTGTGGGAGATAAACAGTGCTTCGCGCTGTTTTTAAAAGTTTAGGAAATGGGAAAAACAAGCCCCTCAAAGTGTATAAGTGCATTGCATCCATTGTCCTGGAGGCTTGCAAATTTGGTCCTTGGAGTTGGGTTGGTGTTTGCACCGTTAGTCCTTTTAAGGACTAATGGAGTTAAGTTTAAAAGGGTTGAGGGTTAATGGGAGTGTTATAAAGGGTGATGGGCTTGTTGGTTTTGGGATTGTTTGGGCCGGCTAATATAAAAGTGGTGTTGGACTTTTTATTAAGGCTTAATGCTTATAAAGTATAAATGGGTTGACCCGGGCCCACTAGGTGGGTACGGGTGGGCCCACTTTCGGCAATTTAGGTTTTCGGGTTCGGTTTTCGATGCTTTTTCCAATGCCACTTCCCGGGGTTGACTTTGACTTTTTGACTTTTGTTGACTTTGACTTTGTCTTTTTGACTTCTCACGGTCTTTCTGTTCTCGTGCTCGGTTTTGTCGTTTTGGCTTTGATTTTTGTCCTTTTCTTGGATATTCGTTACCTGCACAATACAAATGCAAAACATACAAATACAATGTATTCTTGGACCCAGAGTGGATTTAAGGCAAACCCCATAAGAAATCTTACAGGATTTTACCGGCCCAATAGGCCCAATGTGAGCTTATTACTTATCGATAAGCTAAAATAAGCAACGGACCTCCCTAATGCTTATTTTGACCTCGGTAAACTTATCGACCCTACTGGACCCAACAAAGTTCCTCGAACCCTTAACAGCCTTAACGGCCCAAAGACCGCCCAACAGAATTCAATGATAGCTTATTTAGCTTATTTTAAATAAGCCGAAATATAAACAGTTTAATTAGGCTTAATACAAGTTGGATATGGTCTAGTGAAAGCCTAGAAACATAAAAAGGTACATCGAGCCAAGCTATTGGGCTTACGGGCCCAATAAGCTCGAATTAAGCTTCAATAAGCTCACCGAGCTTATTTCAAGCTTAACAGACTCTCGTGAACTTATTGTGAACATTTAGACTTATAAAAACTATAACGGACCTTTAATAAGCTAACGACTCTTAACGGCCCAATAAGGTGCCCGTAAACCAAAATAAGCACGATGAGCTTATTTTTTCAACCGAAAACTATTATAAACTTTAAACGAGCTTAATACGAAGAGAAAATACCAACACGATGGGATTTATTCGGAGTTAAAATGGAATTTTCACAAGTCGAGAGACTAAGAATGTAAATTTTGAAACATAAGGGGGTTAGTGTTGTCACTTTCGAATTCCAATAACCCCAGGGACTATTCTTGCTATATTCTAAAACTTAAGAATAGAAGTGTAACTATAAAAGCCGAACTACTTTTTGAAAACCTAAGGGACAAATTATGTCCATTTTCCGAAACTAAAAGGTTTAAAATATAAATGTGTATATTTGTAAACCTAGGGACTAAAAGTAAAATAATTAGAAACTTAAGGGTATGTTAGAACCAAAGTGAAATAGACGAAACACTTGACAAGTCGGTCGAACATTAAGATATTCGGACACCGACGGTTTTAATAACACGTTAATAAATAAGTATATTTATTAATAATGATTTCACGTTTATCGAGAACCATCGATATTATAAAAACAATGATCTTGTGCACCACTGACAAAAAGTTATAACGGATAATATAGTAAACTTAAAATGAGATTAAGTTTATACTATAAGTCGTTATGTTTAAATGTGTAAACTCAGACTGACCGTACTAACTTAGTGGTAATTAAACGGTGTGATCCACTACCTACTTGATACTTATGTTATCAACAGAAACTACCTCTAAGTGAGTTCAATATCCCCATGCTTTAATACAATTATTAAATGAATTACATCCTAGGGGTAAAGAACATGCTTTGTTTTACAAACTGGACCGCAAGTGTAATTTATGCCAAGCAATTGCGTTTTGCCTAAGTTTAACCATAACCCTTTTATGTCCATTGACATGAACTGTTAATTGCATAGATGTGATTGGAATACATTATGCGGGCGCGAAAAGTTAAGGATAGATCATATTAGGGATTGACAATCCCCGATCGGTGACTAGCTATCACTAGGGAACGACGCATACCATGTCGAATAGGGATGTTCAGGGTTAGCACTTCATTCACAAGACACAGTTGCAAATTATAAATTGCAATTCATATACGTCGAGCCTCGCGTCATGAGCTTAGGAAAACTAAATTTACTTTTTTATGATGTTTGCATCGTGCTAATCATACAATTGGAAATCATGCGTCCTACCATTGATTTACATAAACCTAGAATTCACCAACTTTATGTTGACATTTTTAAGCATGTTTTCAGGTCAATAAGGCACGGAGGTGCGATGATACATTGGGAGCAATAATTGAAGAGTCACCCTTAAGATATTTGGGTCCTTATTACAATTTGGGGACAATTGTTATAAACCCGAAATCTTTAACTATTTTGTTTGATCCATGAAGCCATGAGCTTATGTAACAAACAAGTATTTATGTATAATCCATGTATCTTTCTCAAACGACCAACGTTAGTAGTCGTTTTCTCCTGACTTGTGCTATTGACCCCAATAATGTAACGCCTTCGATATTCAACATCCGCTGCATACTCAGAATTTGAGTGTGATTACAACGCCTTTAATATTTACAACTAGTTTTCTTGTTCATTCCATGGCTCTTACTCTATAAAATTAGCTAAAAAAAGACAAGGTCGTAACTAAGGATAGGGTTGTGTTTTTTTCATAGCCCAAATGGCTGCGACAGTGGCAGTAGCCTGCTGCGAAACCCACAGTTTCAACAGTGGCAGCAGCCCCACTATGTCATGTTTGGGTACAAGTATGGTATGCCTCATGGTGTCAAGTGTTCATGAGGCCTGGATGCGAACCAACAGGCACTACTTTCTTGCCTTCATCAGGGTCTATGATGTTCCAAATCAGTGAGCAAAAGGCTCGTTGTGGTTCGTCATATGTCATTATGTTATGTCCAAAGGTATCCTACCGAGGCCATACATCCAAGTCCCACGTATACCACGTATAATCCTAGCATCTATTCACCCCTAGTAAGCCAACGTACATGTTTAAACTTTTTATAAATTTCCCTGGATCGTTATTCATATTCCGTAAATGACGGTTTCACACTAGTTTTCCTACGCGTCGATATTTCATGCATGGTATGACGAAAGGGTTTGGCATGCGCATGTTTACACGGATCATGCATGGGCTTTGCCATGTGTGTCGTGTCTTAGTCATGCAAAACTGAGACTCATTAGACTATAATGTAAATGACATGATAAAGTTAGACGTTAAGCTACGAGGGCGACTTACTGAGGTCCAAGCTTGCTAGACAATAAGGAGAGTGATGGTGATAAGGATCTCGAACCACCTTTGGTTACTACCCCTTTTTATACCGACGTCTCTCAGCCCTCGATCCTAACGGAAACCCTAACTCGAACCTTCTTCGCTCTTACTTGTTTTTCGTGAATAAGTTGTGCTAGAAGGGAGTGTGCATGGCATCTAATTTATACCACTAGTATAGGCTTGGTTACTGAGACTTTCAATTGCATGTGAAAGGGCATTATTTACACATACTATTGATGAATATGTTAATAGTGATATTTCATGATACTATTTGTCATAATTAACTCTTTCCTATTACTATTTTATAAAGTGTACACTATCCTTGACTTTTGAGTATTGAATCATGTATTGAAAGTAGCAGGTGAAATTTAAAAGGATACGAGATGTGAAATGTCATTTACGATAAACTGTTCAAAAGGTTTACCACTCTTGAAAAACATTGCATTTCGTTAGAAGTTGATACTCAACAAATCAGGAAATTTTTCAAGGGACAATTCCTATTTTCAAATTAAAAGTGCTCCAAGTTTTGATCAATTGTTTGAATAAAGCTCAGTCCCAAGAGAAAGACACAGTTATAAAGAAGTTGAAAGAGAGAATTAAATCTCTCAGTGGAAAATAAGGAAAAGGATAAGATCAAAACTAGGACTTAGAAGAGATTAAACGCATATAATATTGAATTGGATCATAGGGTGAACAAGCTTATTGCTCAATGAGCATTTGAAACAGACCTATTAAGCAACTTTATGACTCATCAAACCAGCACGTTGTCGATGATAAATAAGAAAAATGTTACTGACTTAACTAATCAAGTCAATCTAAAGTCGGTGGAAATTTCTGATTTAAATGTTTGTCTTTAGGAAAAGGTTTTGGTAATTACAACTCTCAAGGATGAATTGAGGAAACTCAAAGGAAAAGATTTAGCTAGTAAATGAAAGTTACACATACACCCTAGTAGTCCAAAGATTAATACAGAACCAATAACCCCTAAATTGTTAACAAAAAGGTCAGTCTCACATCTGCCTATCTTACACACTCAGGAAGAAGTTGCAGTTCTTAGGGATCTAGTCGATCATATTAAAGCACATTATCCCCTAGACCCAACCCTAGAATCTGCCTGTAAGTAGACTAAACTAATTCAGGAGTTGCTTACAAATATCAGTAAAACCTGCCCTAGTCTCAACAATTATGGAGAACAATTAGTGGTTGTGACCCCAATGAATAAAAACAAAAAGGTTAGATTCACTGAGCCCGTCACATCATCAAGAAACACAATCCCAAAAAGGACCTCTACATCAAACCCAGCTTCTAACAAACCTATGTTGTCTTCTACAGGAGTAAAACCATCTACTAGTGCTAGCGGATCACAGCCTTCAGGCAATACAAAGAAAAATAAGATTCAGCAAACACAAATTAGTACTCAGAAGAATAAAGTAGAAGCCCACCCTAGGAAAGTTAAATCTAGTTTGAAAAATAAAGATCATGTTGTTGCACTTAAAGGAATTGCTCATGTGCAACATTCCAAGCTTAATGTTAATTCTGAACTTAAATGTGTTAAGTGTAATGGTTGCATGCTTTTTGATAATCATGATTTGTGTGTTCTTGATTAAAGTCAAAATGTGAATAGCTCGTCGCAATAATCTAAATCTGCTAAGAAACAAACAAGAGAAAGTTTTGGAACCAACAGGAAAGATGTTTACAACTATTGGATATATTTAGAGACCTACTAGTCGGACCTTCACTATCGTAGGAAATGCGTCCCCTTTAAATAAGATTACCACTACCACTGAAGCGCCCCTTAGGAAACTAGTTGTTCTAGATAATGAAACATCTAAACCTGCTGTAACATTGGTCTATTCACGGAAACCTAGGAACTCTAAAACTAATGTTCCTGTTAGCAAATCTAAGGTTCTTCAATCTGTATCTGCTAACAAAAAGGAACCCAGTAAATCTTGGATTCCATAATTTCTGATGTTCCATCTTCTTCTATCTTAATGAATAGGCAGGTCATCCAAATTATCCTATTATTTTTGACTCCGGCTGCCAAGCATATGACCCCCCCCTCCCCCAAAGAGATCGCTCTTAGCTCACTAATTTCGTCAACAAATTTTTGGGAACGGTCAAATTCAGAAATGATCATGTGGCAAAGATTTTGGGATATGGTGATTATTAGATGGGAATGTTATGATATCAAGGGTTTACTATGTGGAAGGACTTGGACACAACTTATTCTCCGTTGGGCAGTTTTGTGATTCGAACCTTGAGGTTGCTTTTCGTCAACACACCTGCTTCATTCGTAATTTAGAAGGTGTTGATTTATTGACTGGATCTTGAGGCAACAATCTGTATACTCTGTCTCTTAGAGACATGATGGCGTCCTCTCCCATATGTCTCTTGTCAAAGGCCTCAAAGAAAAGTTCCTGGGAGATGGCACCGACGTTTTTCTCATCTAAACTTTGGTGCAATCAACTATTTAGCTAGACAATGTCTTGTTCGAGGTCTCCCTAAGCTTAAATTTGAAAAGGACCATATGTGTTATGTATGTGCCATGGGTAAGAGCAAGAAGAAACCCCACAAACCTAAATCTGAAGACACCAATCAAGAAAAACTCTATTTGTTACACATGGATCTTTGTGGACCAATGCGTGTCGCAAGTGTTAATGGAAAGAAGTACATCCTCGTCATTGTCGATGATTACTCACGATTCACATGGGTTAAGTTCTTAAGGTCAAAAGATGAAGCTCCAGATTTCATAATCAAGTTTCTCAAGATGATCCAACTACGACTTAAAGTACCTGTCCGACGCATCAGAACAGATAATGGAACTGAATTTGTTAATCAAACTTTACCTCGTGAAAATTATGAGAAGAGTTGGTACTCCTCACGAAACCATCTGTAGCTCGCACTCGCATAGGCAAAAATGGTGTCGTTGAAAGATGGAATCGTACGCTAATTGAAGTTGTTCACACAATGTTGATTTATGCAAAAGCTCCGTTATTTCTATGGGCTGAAGTAGTGGCTACCGCATGCTACACCCAAAATCGTTCCATCACACGCCCTTCAGTCCCACGGCAAAACACCAATATGAACTTACATGACAAACTTCCCGACTATCTTTCCTTCCATGTATTTGGTGCAGCTCCTTGTCACAACAATAAGTGAGAATTTAGGCAAGTTACAACCAAAGGGCTGATATGTAAATTTTCATTGGTTCTGGCACCCACGAAGAAAGCATTCAAATTTCCAACGACGTAACCAGACGAAATCATTGAGACCATCATGTTAGATTTTGATGAGGCTGATGCGAGGCTTCTGAACACCACAGTTCAGTGACCCCGCAACTTATGAAATGGCCTCCCTGCAACAATCATTCAGGACTCGTGCCAAACCCTCCCATATTCAACACCGTTTGTAATACGTTCGATAACATGACTAAGATATGTTTGGTTTTCAATCGTTGTCGATGAATTACTCAATCCTCCACCTAGTGTTGATCACCCAACCCCGTGAAGATATCGTTGCTTTAATTGAGAAGAGCAGTCCAGTACCCGCTAGTAAATCAACCGGTTACCTTCCCCAACTAGAAACTACAGTTCACCAAGAATTGCACCATCAACCGAGTACTCTCAAACAACACCCGACTACCCAACCTCCGTCATTCCCAATGATGTTGAATAAGACAATCATGATATAAAGTTGCACAAATGGTTTGATTCCGTACTTTAGTAACCCAATTCTAGAAGTTTCTTCTTATCAATTCCTTATCGTCCGATTCTAATCATAAATGTGCATTCCCGATCACCAAATTCTGAACACAATAAACAAATGGACTAAGGATCATCCACATTAAAAATACTAATCGGTTGAAAACTCGCTAGACAGTTTTCACACGGCTGCAATTACATGAGCAAGCTCTTTTCTGTTACTACGAAGCTTTCCTCACTGCTGATGAACCCAAGAAGTATAAAGATGCTTTGACTCAAGCCTGTTAGATTGAAGCAATGCAAGAAGAACTCAATGAAGTTCGAACGACATAAAGTATGGAGCACTACCCCGACCAGATAAAGTTATGGTTATTACTTTAAAGTGGGTCTATAAAGTGAAACTAGACGAACTGGGAGGTATACTAAAGAATAAAGCTCAGTTAGTGGCTCGTGGTTACCGTCAAGAGGAGGGAATTAATTTTGAAGAGTCTTTTGCTCTGGTTGCAAGATTAGAGGCTATAAAAGGATTTTTTCGCGTTTGTTGCTCATAGTGATGAAACATGGTCTCTACCAAATGGATGTGGAGACCTGTCGTTTCTGAAATGGTAAACTGCTAGAAGAAGTTTAATGTTTAGCCAGCCGATGGATTTGTGGATCTAGATAACCCAAATCACGTGTACAAGCTAAAGAAAGCTCTTTATGGGTTAAAACAAGCTCCACGCACGTGGTATGACATGTTGTCTTCGTTCCTGATATCCCAAGTCTTCTCCAAAGGTTCAGTGGATCCCACATTGTTCATACGCAGAGACGGCAAGGAACTACTTTTAGTACAAATATATGTCGATGATATCATCTTTGCTGCATCTACACCTGAACTTTGTGACCTATTTTCTAAAATTATGTGTTTAAAATTTGAGATGTCAATGATGGGCAAAATCTCATTTTTCTTAGAACTACAGATTTCTCAAAGTCCCATAGGCATCTTTATTAACCAGTCAAAATATGCCCTTAAATCCTTAAAGAAATATGGTTTTGACTAGTATGACCCAGTAGATACTCCTATGGTGGAGAAATCCAAACTGGATGAGGATAAAGAAGGGAAAGTCGTTGATCCGTCACACTATCATGGTATGATAGGCACCCTCATTTATCTCATAACCAGTAGACCTGACCTATAATTTGCTATATGTATGTGTGCCCGGTATTAGGCTTGGCCTACCGAAAAGCACTTACATGCAGTCAAAAGGATCTTTCGATATCTATGAGGAACCGTGAATCGGGGACTATGGTATCCGAAGGATTATTCGAATTGGCCTCTAACACATTTGCAGATGCGGATACATGCTGGTTGTCAAATACAGTCGTAGCACATCTGGTTAGTAGCAATTTTTGGGAGATAGACTTTATCAGATTGGTCCCATTAAAAAGGCAGAAAAGCACTGCGATATCTAGTATGAAAGCTGAATATATTGCTTTGTCCAGCTGTTGTGCTCAAATCCTTTGGATGAAGATCACCAAGCTGTTTAAACCCTGACTATGGCTTTGTTTCAACAATTCAATGTACTGTTATAACAAGAAGCGCTATGCCTTAGTTGCAACAACAATCCACATTCCTAATCAAAAAACCATATAGACAGTCAGATTTCACTTTATTCAAGGAGCTTGTTGAGAATGGGGTATCAACTATTACTTTTTCAATAACGGAGTATCAACTGACGGACTTCTTCACAAAAGCTCGTTGCCGAGAAAAGATTGAATTTCTGATCAACAAGCTGGGAATGCGGAGTTTTACGACGGAGACTCTGAAACAATTGGCAGATGAAGTTGATGAATAGTGGTGGTGCCTATTCACATATCCTGTATCATATGTATATACATAAAACCATAAAAACCAAAAAGATTTTTCATTTTTAGAAAAGCAAAATACAAAAATATAAAATCTATAAAACCAAAGAAAAAAATTAAAAAATGAAAAAATATAAAAAGAGGTAATAAAGGCATGGCTTCTGAAAATCGATAACATTTACGGTCTTACAAATGTTTTCAAAACATGCCAAATGGCTTGCTATTATTTCAGATAGCAACCCGGTCATCATCTTAAAGGCAAGTATTTCAAAAAGAAAACTTGACCTCACAACGGGAATTTATTCTCGGGCATGGTCTACTTTATGACCATGCAAAGGCTTGTGTTTACTTTGCAACACAACCCGTGCTTCCTATATTACCATAAGTGTACGTGTCAGTGCACTTATGTTTTAAAATAAGAGAAATCTTATTTTTATTGGTAAAAAAGTTATCTTCACAGTGAATCAGTGTGTTCAGCAATCACAAAAAGATTTTCAAAGACAATTCGACCACTCAAACAATGACAACAGCTCTTTAAATAGAAAACAAGTCATTATTTGAGGGGGAGAAAGTGTCATCAAATAATCTTTTAAAAAAATGGTCTTTCAAATTAAGTCACGAAATAAAAGGATAAAGTTTTTAATAATGACGGATCATAATTTAAGGGGAGTTAATGGATTTTAACTACACAAGCTTTAGATGTCATTTGTTTTAAACTTTAGGGACTTATTTGAAATTTAAGACTTAGTGAGTTCAGGCCTTAAACGACATTCGCTTAATATTGCCAACACCTCATAGTTGTAAAAGACTTAGGATTGTTTGGAAATAATCAACTAGAATTAATAGCCTTGAAGTTGATTCTCACGGGATAGATCTAAGCTTAGTTATACCTCAAACACGATCTCGAGTATATGAACGTACAAGGTTTAGCTGATTACAGGTAGCGAAACCACAGGGAAGGAGTTAGATGTATACTTGATAGTGCCTTTTGCCCTTTCTTTTGAGGTTAGCTTTTTTTGTCTTTTGAGGTTAGCTTCTTTTGATTTTAGGCCTTTTTGAATCTTTCGGGTGTACTATTTCAATCGCATGGTGGAAGAGACATCTCGTCATTAGTCAGTATGCATCATTTTAGTCCCCGGGGGGAAGTGTTGGGAGTATAATTATTTAAAACATGAGAAGAGTTCTGTCTGATTCAATTAATTTTTTTACCTGACCGTCCCATCCTAAGCTTATTCTTAAAATGATAGAATATTAAAAAAAAGTTACACATAGGGTATGAGCATTCCTTTTTAGATTTTCAGTATCTTGTAGAAGAAATGCTTTCTTCGAGACTTATTTGACTTTGGAGTTATCATTTCGACTATTTAGAGGGAATAATTGTGACATCCAAGACTTAGTTGACTTTGGTGTTTCAATTTATATCATAACTATCTTGTGGAGAGAAATGCGCTCATCTAGGACTTAATTGACTTTGGTGTTACGGTATTAAATTCTTGAAATGGTTAATTGTGTACTTCGAATATCTGGGCTTTATACATCAAGACTGCTTGATGCGGCTTTCAAGAAAGTTCTGAATCTACCAAGAGAAGGATTGCTGGTTTATGAGGAAGCAAAGACAACATCAACACGACATCACCAACCACAACAAAAGCTCAAGTTACATATATATCTGAAACCTGTTTCATACTCGAAGTTTGGAGCAAAGACTTTCCGTAACTTGGAAAGAAAGTTGAAGCAATGCCGAAGAGTGCTTGGACAGAGAAAGATCAGATTGACAACTTCTTGAAAGAAAGAAGGTTAATGAGGAGCTTAGAAAAGTTCGTTGGTGGGAGATTGTACGAAGGAGACCTACGGCTGCTACAAAGAACCATATGATTCTATCATATGATGTTCTTAATCATTTATTGTGTTCATATCTCAAAGGTCATTTCGCATATCATAAACTTGTAAATTTGTAAATAAGTAGTGTAGATTTATGGTAACAATAAGGTGTGCTCGAGTATAAAATTTTTCAAGAATTTCCTAGTAAATTCAAAAAATTTCAAATTATTATACTCAGCACAATCTTATATTCCCTCAAAACTTGAGGGGGAGCATTAACATGTTCCTTATAGTAATTATGTAACATTTTGTCCCCGAAAGTTTAATCAATTGATATTCAAAATATCAAGGGATTAACATTTTGAATAAGGGGAGAAAATGTGATTAAACTGAACTGAATCTTAATTGTATTGTCATGTGTGATCATAAAATAGACTCAATGCACTCCAACACTTAACATGTACTACGATTATAGTGCATATGTTAAGGGGTAGCTTTTAGTGATGATGAAAACTCTTAAAGTGCAATCTTTTGATATTTACATCAAACACTTTGATTGAACTTTTCAATGATTTTGGTTTCGATTGTGATAAAATACCCAAAAGACCGACCATGTATTTAAATTTTTAGAGTTATAAGGTGGTTAGGCATAGGTATTCAAATCTCATGATCCAACCAGAACTGGAGGGATCTACCCAGGGATATCCACTAGTTAGTGTAGAAGTCCTTAGGTATGATATAAAAGGAGAAAAAAGTGAGAATCGGGAATAATGCCGACTGTGATAGAGCTAACACTGGAACAAACCCAACAAGGTGTTAGTTATGAAGTCTAGGTAAGCATTGAAAGGGTTGAAGAATGAAAAAGAAATGTAAGGATAAAGGGTGAAAATAAAGAAGCCCTCCATATACTTAGGCAGAACCCGAGTCAATACATAATCGGTCGGAAACACTAAGGTGTTGTCTGACATTGAAGACAGTCATGAACCCAGTGACGCTATGCACAACCCACGCTAGCCACTCAATGTCTCTCAATAGACTCTTGTTTCATTTCTCACGGAGATTACAAGCATTTCTATCATCTTTCTCACTCCGAGTTGGTTGATATTGAAAAGGTAGCAGACTGCTCCAGCCTCCGATCACTAAAAACAAAGTGCACTATTAAGTCTAGAGCCAAAGAGATCATCAATAAATCTCATTAGGACACTTGTCAAATCATGCTTGCTAAGTCACATAATGTGAATAACAAGTTAACATATTAAGAGTCCTATGCATTATCCTTGTGATTTTGCCAGAACATCCGAGTGATTTCAATCACAATGAAGATGGAAATCCTGCTTGAGCCAAAATTAAACAAGCTCATGGTAGGTGACTTGTGCGATTCTTTATGAATCAAACTTGTGACAACTGGAAAGAAACAATGGTGCGATTCTTTAAGAATCAAACTTGTTTCAGGTTATGAATTGATGATTGATGAGGAATTTTGTAATAATTAACACTCTCGATGTATCACAAAAGCCACTTTTACGAGTGACACGTCGATTGATTTTCAAATCAATTTTTCTATTTAATCAGTGAGACCTCGTCTTGCTGGTTCACTCATACCGTGTTGTCTGCTTTGAGACGTTCAGGTAATGAGAACGAGTAGTGTAACTGCAAAACCCTGTCAAGGAAATTCTCCGGAATTCTACCTGATCACAGGTAGTATTTATACTGATCAACGACGAACCGTGGTTATTGCAACCATATTTAACAAAGTGACAAAGACACTCTGTCCATATCTGTTGATTATCACTAACCTAAACCTGCAGGCACTCCTGACGATTGGTGCAGCTGATTCCTGATGAGTCACGATTCATAGCCACATGCTCCTACCAGACCGACAAATATAAAGACATCATGAAAGCTCAAGTACATGTTTCAAGACTTTTGCTACTGTGATACCATATGTCCCCCTTGAAGCGAAAAAGTGTTAAAGTTAAAGAAATTCAAGAAAGATGCATTAGTAAAGTTTTGTAAGATTATCAAATCAAGAAAGGTATGAGCATGTCGGTCCAGAAGTCACAAGTTCACGAGATGGCAAAGTTTACAAGATGGAGAAATGAGATTAAGCTTGGTTGATGATTTCAAGAAGCTTAAAGATCACATTCATGACAAGACAAAAGAACGTGCTCAAATCCAAAGTCTATAATCACTACAACAAATCACAAGTTAATGATTGAAAGAAAAAACTACAAGCTCAAGACCGAAGTGAAAGCATAGTATGCTAAGTTTAAATTTTTGTAAATTGGAGTGACCTCTCTTAGGGGGAGATTGTTAGAAATACGAAAAAGTATCAGTCACTTCCAATATAATTAGTCATAGCTCATAGTAAGTTGTAAGATTAAGTTAGTAAGCTAACCGGGCCAAAGTTACAATGTAAGCCCATACCATAAGCCCATGGCCGGTTAGCTAGGCATATATAAACCCTTTCCATTTCTTAGAGAGGGTGTTGGTTGTTCATTTGTTACATTTCTCATTAAGTTAAAATTACCTTTTTTCTTTCTCTCTCTAAGTGTTCATTCAACCACCTCTTTCTCTCTCTAAAACTCTATGTAATCATTCCATACTTGTGATAAGATTATTCTACATTCTTGAAATTTGTCTTTGTCAAGTTGCTTTTGTAATTTATCCGTGTTGAGGAATATCATCCTTGTGAAAGTCTCGTCATCTTGACCAAAGAGTGACAGAAATGCCCGTTTGAAACCATGTTCGATACGAGTGCCTTTAAGTCTTCTTTAGAAAGAACTTGAAGGTGTGAATAAAGAGATCTAAAATATGCCATGCATCTCTTTTTTTCTTTTGACATCTTGTAATTTATTGCATGCATATTTTTTGTTTCAAATTTAAAGCTGCTTTCCTTTACTGATTTGCTGCATGGTGTCTCTAAACTACTGTTTCCTTTCCCAGAGCTGTTGTTTTGCATGATGAATGAATCAACGTTCAATACTTTAATGTTATTGATCTGAACTTCTTATGTCTACAATAGCTTCTCTTTTACTCTTTTCTTAATCACTTTTTCATTAAGTATTGTTTCAAACACATACTTCTCAATGAAGTCCATGTCACCGATCATCGTATCTTTGAAAGGTTGAGCTTCCAATCCAGTATATTTCTTAAGGCGCTCTCTTAATTTTGAACTGAAGATCTTTTTAAGCATTGTTCTGAGTGTTGTCAAAACAGTCTTGTAGTCAATCTCATGAATTATTTCTTTGGTAAGATGCTTTTCTAGTAAATCCATGTCCTAGGAGAATATTCTTTTGAATGTACAAGCTACTTTACCAAATTCTTTTAAAACTTCTGAGAGAAGCTTGAAATTTTCTTGAAGTGCTTTAAGACCACTCATGGAGCTTACTATCAAGAGTCTTGCCTTCTGTTGAAGTCCTTACATCTCTTGATTTTCTGAATTCGAACACAAAGTAAAGAATTTTTCATTTCCATTAAAATCAATTTGTGTTGTGAAATGAATTACGGATCTTAAGTAGATAAGTTTGTGCTGTTGTATGTTGTTGTTTGAAATCTTTGAAAAAGGTACTAACTTTGTGAGTTATTTGTCATTAAGGGATGAAAGTTGTAAACTTTAATGTTTATTTGAGTGTTTTGGAAGTAAAGGACTAACGGTGAAAGAGCTTTTGTCGTTGAGGGTTGAAACTTGGAAGGATATAACACTCATTATGTTTTATTAGACAAAGGATGAACGAGAAATAACGTTATCAACTTTGAGGACCAAAGTAACAACCTTTTTGTAATGTAATAAACCAAGGATGAATGTGCAAAGATGTTTGAAGATTAGGGATAGAAATTAAAACAATGATAACTATTGTTAATTGTAAAAAAATGTCCTTGTGGAGAATCAAACCCGGGACTGACAGACCACAACTCAAGGGACAATCAACAAACCAACTAAGCTTACAATAATTTGGTGTTATACAAGTCCTTTGCTGGAATCTAAGACCTCATTCACTGAACTTTGAGTTTTCATCATTTGCTGGTTGACAGAATGTGTCATTCGCTGCTGGGTACTTGTCACTCACTCATAAAACTTTTCCAGATTCGATCAGTTGAAAAAACTCTCATTCGCTGGATAGTTGTTTCCTCATTCGCTGGATACTTTAAATTATGAGTCAGTCATTTCCTTTTTAACTAAAACGATGTTCAATCTTTTCTTTCTTTTCAAAATCAAAACGTTTTCTTTGATATCAAAAATAAGTTTCGCTCAAATCGAAAAATACCACAATTAGGTTCGCTAGTTTTGTGGATAATGTGGTTCACACATTTTTGGTATTCTTGTGCATAAAGCTAGGATCACTAGTT